>JAQFVV010012517.1:3005623-3043123 GCA_028023455.1 Epiperipatus broadwayi | reverse complement strand
GAAATATAAAATTAAATGACTAAATAAAAATGGATCCATGGAAACCAAAATTTTATTGAAGATTTGAAAAGTCCGTACAAGATGCATCGGGGGAAACCAGACGCGCGGGAAAAAGCTAGCAGACTATGTTGAAGGAGATATCGAGAATTAATAAGTGTATAAAATATTGAGAAAACTAAGGATCATCGTCGATGAAGATTATTAAACAGAGTTATTTTTTTAGAGAACATTAAGTGACTGAAGAAAGAATAAAGTATATATTTTTTTTAGCTTTACGATGAACAATTTTCAAGCAAGTTCGACAAAGCAGTATCGTAAATATAATTTAAATATTTTATTTGATTGTATTTAAAATATAAAAATTCTATATTAGCTTAGGAAAACATATAAACATGAATTTAAGAATAATGAGATTTTAAATATAATAGCTTAATAGAATGATAGAAATATTATTATAAAAATAAAATGTATGTATGGAAGTTTTAAATATCTACAAGAAGTAATGGAATGGTGAAGCCTTCAGAATATGATCAAGAAGATAGAGATCGTTTTGGTAATTGTGATATTATTGATAATGCATAATGTATTTTTTTAGGTCATCTATTAATGAAGAATGATGTATGAAAGTTTTTTAAATTATAAGTACACATTTTATCCAACATTAAAACATATATTTGAGATAGTAGTAATTTTAAATGTGCATGCAATAAGTTGTTTTAAAAAATATAATTAATAATAAGTATCATAATAATTATGTGATTCTTTTGAACTTTTATGTTGCAAAAATCTTCAGATAATTTTAAAATAGTTGGTATATTATAAATATACGAGATAAGTAGTAAAAGATTTTCTTAAGAATAGCTGTATAGTTTGAACTAAAAATGAATTTTATTATTGTTAGAAATGTAGACAGAAATTTGTCGATGTACTGCATAGATAAATCTAGAGAAATAAAATCGGATAGTGACTTGGTAGTACTGGTGTAGAGGAAACCAAGATGATGTTTTTTGCCAAGAAATAAGAAAAATCAAATATTTGGATCATAGTATTTTGTGTGATTTCAGTATAGCTAACTAAGTCCTATCACTGAACACATATATTTTGGACAGTGTTTTTTGCGTATTTTTTAAACTTTTTGATGTTTTATAAAGCTGAAGAAATAGCTTTAGCATCACTCCTATAGTAGAGGTGGATAGACAGATAAAGGTCACTCCTCTATGGTGTTCTTTAAATTCACTGTGCCATCATTGTCAAGTTTTATGACGGATAACATTCTAGTTATTTATGATCCTGTGCATCTATTTTCGCTATCCTTGTTTCAGGAATATACATCGTCAGAAAGATATTTTTATAGAAATGATACATAAAATAGAAATGAGGCTAGGTTGTCGTTATATAAGAATAGTTTATTTACTAGAATGAGTTAGAATTGTTATTTTAAAAGTGAAAGTATAAATGTCATAAAGAGATGAAGAATCATATGATATAGTTTTAAAAAGTAATTCTAAAATGAATATAAGATTTTAAAGGAAAAATCTAAACAAAGTTTTTTTAAAGTAATAATAAAATTTTAATATTTTATATGATATTTAAAAATAGAGATTGCATGTTGGTTAAAAAATGATTCAATAATGTGTAACAGATATATGTATTTGTGCATGGTATGTTAATGATTGTAATTACCATATGAAGCAAAGGCTTGGATAAGTATTGGATTAATAATTATTGTATAGTCAATAATAAAACGGAAACATCAAAATTTCAAGAAGGGTTTGAATCTTTAGGATTCCATACGAATAATATAAAAATAGAATTTTATGATTTTGTATAGTTTTACTACGAAGGTAAAATTTTGTAAAAATATAATTTTAAAATTAATAGAGGTATAAAGTATTAATGATAATTATTGATAGATACATTTTTGTAACAAGCTAAACTAAAATCAGATATCTAATAATAATAATACTGTATAAGAGTTAAAAATAAAATAAGTAGGAATTTAATGTTAAGAGATAAACTAGTAAAGTAATTTTGTAACAGGAAAGTAGGGATATCCTATGTACATAATGTAAATATTGTTATTTGTATAATTATTAATAAACTATGTTGTAAATTTATTTGTAAGCTCCGTGTCTTAGTTATATTTCTCCACATAGAATGCATGATATCGCAATACACATTTATAATTGCAACAAACATATAATTTTGCACAAAGTAGATAAACATAAAAGTGTTATAATAATTTTTGAAAATTTATTTGTATGATAAAATTAAAGGATTATAATTATATCGTTTATTGGTCATAAGTTGGTTGCCACACTATTAAAAATAAATTATATGCTAATATTACAACACGTATTTTGATTGTCAGGTTATTAAATACTACCACGAACGTAATATTTATTTATTTATTTCATTTAAGAAGAAATAGGATTACATTATACTATTAGTATCATTGTTCTTATTTATTATTGTTAGTTGTTACGTAGTGAATTTATGACATAAAATTCCCTTCTCATAGTTTACTACCGTAATTTAAATCAGTTTAAATGCAATTTATGAACCTGAGATTTATTTGATTTGATTTTATTTCATTTATTTACTTAAAGTATTTAATTGAGCTAGATTATTATTACAAAGAATAATAAGATATGATTATTATCTTAATTGTAATGAAAAGAGCTTGGAAAGTCATAAGAATACCATAAGTTGATTATTTAGTATAGTGTTCTTATGCCATTGAGATAGTATCATGTGGATATATCTCAATGTAGTCTGTCTCGCTCCCCGTGTAGTCGCTCCATGTCTCATGAAAATAATAAATTTTTAATAATATAACTGTATTTATATTTTAACGTTTAGAGCTAGTAGTAATCATTTTAATAAATTAATTTCATTCATTTTTGTTAAGACTGAGCTAGAGAGAGAACCCTGGAATATTTATGCGTAAACATTATTATAGATTATTTTGGAGAGAGGCGACGGGGTAGGAGGGTACAATATATATATATATATATATATATATATATATTCACCTGTGAATATATATATATATATATATATTCACAGAAGGCATATTTTACTAAACCTGTGACAAACTGACAGATTCAATTGTTTTGCTTGCTGACAGTTTTTGTACAGTACCAAATTTAGATTTAATATTAGAACTATTTGTATTAAAATTAAATAATTGATTTAATTTGATATAAATATGTATTTTAAAAATGCAAATATTAAAAAAATCATATTTGAACTTTGTAAACATTGAAAAAATAAATTTGTAATGACAGCAAAAAATGTATTTTATTGGATTGTTGGCAGAGTAGATGGATTTTGTTTTGTAATTTCTAAAAAATCTACCAAATTCTACTATAAAATATAAAAATTATTTTTAATTTTGAAATATCTCATGCTAATCTAACACAGTGTCAATAATATGTATGATTTTCTTTGTAACATTATAGCAGAAGTTATTATCTTCTATTTTTAGAAATAAATTTACATATAAAAAGTAACAGTGTAATAATATATTCTTTTGATTTATGATAATTATTAAATAAATATTGTGTAAAAGTGATAATAAATTTTAAAAAGCTCCACAAAAAACAGCAGATTCGTTCTTTCAAAAACATTCTTAAAATAACCATATAAATAATGTGGATATCAATTATAAAAGAATATATCAAACAAAGACTGGAAAGTATGGCTAAAACTCTATACACCACTTTGGTTTTTTTTAATTAAAAATTAATATGCTAGAAATATGCAAATATATAAATTAAAGTACAGTAAAATAGAAAAAAATATTTCACTACATGGCAATACAAATGCAATTAAAATAAAGATTATAATGATTTTCTGGCTCTTTCTGAAGTAAATAAAGTAGTCTTTCGTGGTTTTACATGTAAAAAAAAAAATTAAGTATCTTATACTTCAATTCTGATTTTAACTTTTTGATATTTTATATAAGATTTAAATTAAATATATATTCTTATTATTTAAAATACATTTAAAATATAAGCAAATCTTAATAAAAATATTTAAAAATTAATTCTTTAGAGAATTATGAAAATAATATTTTTTCATGAACATTTAAAATATTTATTAATTATTTATTAGTTATGAATGCATAAATATGAGGTCTCTGATAATAATGTAGTTTTTTTGGCTTTAATCCACTCTCTCGTAACTATCTTTAGCATTTATTTGCTGGTTTTTTTATTTATGAAACTGCAAAAACTTCAATCAAAATAATATTGATTTATTAATTTTAACATATTCAATGTCCAACACATTTCTCTTTTATTTTAATGATGCTAATGATAACTTCATCTATATTTGTAACAATTTTATTTTTACAGTTAAACATTTTTTTATAATATAGTTTTACTGATTACAAATTTGAACTCATAAACAAAAAAAAAAACATTTTAAAAGTTAATATTATATTTGAAATATAGAAAAATACGAATACCAAATTGTATTCTTAATAATAACAGTGACTCTTTTCATTATTGGTTCAGAAATTTATTTTTTCATAAAAATTAGAGAAAGGAAATATTTATTTATTTGAAATCCATAATAGAAATGAATTTCAATTGAGACATCACAAAAGAATATAAATATGATTTGAATTTCAAAATTACTTTTAATAAAATTAAAATTTCACAAAAAAATTTTCATAGGTGTTTATGAAAGCAAGTATTGCCACTTGTAAAGCAATTTTTGCATTTATTGTAAATATAGCATTTATAACTTATTTTTTAAAGCAACCATTTTCAAATAAAACCATTTACAACCATATATTTTTGAGGTTTAAATTAAATATTTTACAAAGCAGTTAAAAATGAAGAGCTTTTGGTATTAGCAGCAGTGGAAATATATCTAAAAGAAAAAATAGAACATATACTGAAAGACTTGATATGGCAGGATAAAAATAGAAATAAAATAGAAGAGATGGTGATATAGAAGTCATGTAAAAATACACATATTTAAAAATACTGTTAATTGTTAAGAAAATTTATCATTTGAGATATGGTTAAGAAAACAAGAATGGATCATAGCTATTGTGTATAGTCAAATTATAAGGGAGAGGAACAGAAGCATATACAAATATCTAGTTAAAGATATACAGAGTTTTTAAAAAAGATGAAGAAAATAATGATTATAGAAGATAGAAATGGGATTATTAAAGAAATTGATGAGATAGATAACAAGAAATGATAGCTTTTGAAGAATTTTTGTCAGAGTAAATTTGAGCATTGGAAATTTATCAAATATTTATGAGAGACAAAAACATGGTCTAGAAATAATATATTTTACAGAATAAATTATGAATTAGTTGGGGAATAGGGAATGAATAATGTACAGAAAATTAAATTGCTTGAATAGAAATGGTTAGTATTGTGATGGAAATAAGTGATTAAAGTAAAAAGGATAGTGAAAGATGTGGATGGAGAATGAATAATAAGATTCAGTTAGAAGAATATATATATTGAAAGTAGAAGAAATTATGAAAGAGTTTGTTGGGGATGAATATAAGGACTGGTTTGGTGAGAAAAAAAAGGATTATATAGAATTTGAGGTGAAAATATTCAAAAGAATAAAAGTAATAAAAAGATTATTTAGTAAAAGTGTAAAGGAGAGAGAAAAAGCATGAAAAGAATATAAGTGTGCTTTTAAAAACAATGAAAGTGATAGAGATGTTAATGTCAAATGAGAAAATGATGTTGGCTAAAATACATAATTATAAAGAGAGAATGAAAATAAATAATAAATTTGTTGGACAATATTAATAAAAGTGGAAGATATTGAAATAAAATTTTTTGGAAATATATTAAACAAAATATTTACTAGATAATAAGAAAATAGAGTATAGCTATAGAGAGGAATTAGAAACAATCTTAAATAATTTTGTAATGGATATACAAAATATGTTAGATGTGAAAGTCAGAGTGATAACACACATGAAAACATATAGCAGTGAAAATATTAGATTTACATAAAATGAACTGAATGTGGTAGGGAAAAAATTGAAAAGTGGAGAGGCAAGAGGTTTAGATGAATGGGCACCAGAGATGGAGATGAATTTAGGAAATGGGAAAAAACAAACTTATTATTATGTTTTAGTAAGATGACACAGAATAAAGAATTTTCAGATAGGTGGAATAATACAAAAGTAAGGTCACTATTTTAAAAAGGGTAAGGATCATAGAAAGTTAAACAATATAAAGTTTTCACATATATGGTGGCTGGATGGGTTTCAAAATGAATGGAAAAAAATTATAAATTAAGGAAAATGCAAGGAGGGTTTTGATTGAATATGAATATAGGAGCTAGTTTATTTGTAGTTACACAACTTATAGACATGAGTAGAAATATAGGTATACATATATATATATATATATATATATATATTTATATAAATATTTCTAGTTATAAAAAAAAAAATATATATATATATATATATATATATATATATATATATATATATATATATATATATATATATATATATTGTGCCATTACAATTTAGTCACTAGCTAAATTTATAGTAATGTGCATGTAGAAAAGGTAAACCAAAAATCATCATCACATTTTTATATAACCATAAAAGAAGCTGTAGGGCATCCAAGTTCAAACCCTACAAGGTCCAGTTCTAAAAGCTTTAAACAGAGAAAGAATGGGTCAACAATTACATGCTTTACTTGTTTGTGTGTTGATAGAAAGGTAATACACACATTTAAACTATTTAATATTTAATTTTCTTTAAAAAGCAAAGTTATAATGCATACATATAGGCAATGTATGTGTAAATTATTTAATTGTTTTATATTTCAAATATTCAACATTTTAACTTTCTTTAAAACTAAGCTATGCTTGATCAATTCTAACATTTTATTCTATACTTCTATTTTGCTTTTCTTTAATTATAAGTGGGATTTAAAAGTTACAGATTTAATTAAATAATTGGGTTATAATTACTAAGCTAGCAATTATATTATTTAAGGTTAGTTTATGAATGATTTGAAAGAATGAAGGATGTGTGTACATTACATACAAAAATTTACATTTCCTAAATATTGAAAGAAAAGGAAGTATTAAATCTGTCAAATTATTTTTTTTGTACAATTTTTTTTGTTAAAAGAGGAAATCTGTTTAATCAGATATCGATCTTTGTAGCAATTTTTTTTTGTAAATAATTGTTTTTCACTTTGGAAGCTTATAATGGGTCAGAACTCTAATTTTTGAAATTGTCTTATCTCAAGATCTAAAGAAGGAAGCTCAAAGATTTGAAGTGTTACCTGGATGTTAAAAAAAAGAAAAAAAAAGAAAAGAAAGGAAATAAGGATTGAGTCTATTTTTTTTTTAAACAAAAGTGTCTGGAAAAAGGATTAAACTTTTCAGTTGAAAAATAATTTAGTTGAAAATAAATTAGAGATCTAATTAAAACAAATTTGTCCAAAAATAGCAAGTGATGCTATCTCTGATTGGTTAAGTTAGCTAAAAATTGGATATAAAAAGCTGTCTTGAATTATTATTAAGATTATTGTTTATGATTCAGATTATTAAACTATCCAATTGAATGCTGAAAATATAAGAAATGGCGGGCTAGAAAAATTATATGTATGTCCCATTTGCTGGACCATCTGGGGAAGCTGCACATCACATAGGAAAGAAAAGATGTGTCTAAAATAATATTCTACACCTTTCAACTGACCAGATAAATAAGATGTTTTTAATAGAAGGAAGAAAGCATTCACCTGCATTCAAAGAAGATGAATTAATCTACTGATAAATATTAATCATCAAGTCCAATTAATTGTTCCAACAACTGATTTTAAACTCAAGAAAATTTACAAATGGGAAAACAACTGCTGTATTTCATCCACATGCTTGACAGGAAGAGAAGAAAATTTAATATAATGATTTCCAAATTGTCCACTAAAGCAAATAACCTCAATAGAGTCATCATCATCAAATAGTTATACACCTCAAGAAAGAGATTGTTCCCACATAAAACGGAAATAGTAGCTGCAGAAATATAAACATTATACAAGACAAGTTTGAACCCTTGGAAATTCGCCACAAACAAAAGATCGGTAATATGACTTTTTATATCTATTTTCTTTATGATATCAGTCTTAATAAACATTTTAGCAATAAAGTGGTATATTTTATTTAAAGAACTTTTAAAGACTATTCAGATCAATTAAAAACAAGAATGTCTTACTAAAAATAACTTTGAGCTTCATAAATGACCTTGAATGTATGAAAATTATTTGTTTATTAATTTTACAATATTAATGTGTAAAACAATTTTTTTTTATGGTGTTATGATTTTAGTTTTAACTGATATATTATTATTATTTTGGTTTTTAATAATATTTTGTTATTATGGGATAAAACACGCACATACATAATAATATTTTTATATGTGTATAATTGGGAGTGAATGTGAAATAATGAGTAGTATTAGAATATTAGATTATTTTGTTTCAAGTTCAGTATAGATTTCAGCGCTTGGAAGGGAGGGGGAGAAAATAATTTAAAACTCTTTTCTAAAACTTGCTCTTTCAATTTTACTAACATTTTTTTTTACATTCTATTTACATGTTGGATTTTTAAAGTATGTGTGCTAATGAGCAGATAATATTTTTTTTAAATACTTTTCTCATGGAGTGAAAATCATGGTCAATGTGACGTCCAACTTAATACAAAATACATTTGAAGGGAAAGGGGGAAGAACTTAAAATTAATCTGAGGATTGTTATATAATCAATTATTATTATTATTCATGTCAATTTTCATATTTATCTAGAAATTTTTATGTATATGTTAGAAATGTAGTAATAAATATTAGTTTGTTTTATTAAACGAGGCGTATATATTTCATTAAGTGTAGTCTTTGTTAAGTGTGATTATTCATCATCATCAATGGTTGAATATTAGTTATTTAAGATATAAGTAAATATGCTAAAATTAAGCAATAATTATGAATTTCTTTATAAAAATTAGTTTTATGTTTAGGCTTAGTCCTAGAGCTGTAGTTGAAACCCTTGTCATTATCGTTATTATTATATATCATCATCATCATCATCATCATCAACATTTTAATTAATGAGCTGTTTAACTGTTTAAAGGCCATAAATAAATATTGATTTTATAATATTTAGTGATCTCTTAGTATTATTATAACCACATCCCATCATCTATTTCATGCAAGGATGAGTGAATTGCCATCCTAAATTAGTTATATATAATCTGAGCTAGTAAACTTATAAAAATATTGAAACACATTTGTTATGGTAAGATCTGAGAAATGATTTATGTTCAATGAACTCCACTGTGGTTTAAAGATGTTTTACTTTTACCTAACTATTAGTGCTTATAGTGATATGGCTCAAAAAGCAAAATCTCTCATTTTTATTAGAAATAAAGTACCAAAAAGGGATTCAAACCCGGTACATGTGAAAGGTTATCAGATATAACCGTGTCTAGATTCAGATAATCTAGTGGCGCCCTGCTAGACCATATTCACTTAGTATTTGTTTAAACATGCACTTAACATCAAACCAAGGAATGAAAGTGGATAAAACCTACTGTCTGTATACCTGAGTTAGATTTTATTGAAATTACTAGTGTACTCACTTCACGTGATTTCCATATAATACATTGCTATAATAATTTGCTTATAATAATTCTTGATAGTGTTATATTTTGAACCTTTACTTAGTTATTTCTATTTGAACTCATTTATTAGGTTACAATATATATATATATATATATATATATATATATATATATATATATATATATTTATATATATATACTCTCTCTCTCTCTGTCTATATATATATATATATATATATATATATATACAGAGAGAGAGAGAGCATATTGTAGAGTAAATAAAAATAGATTATGGTTGAGTTTAGTAAATTTAGGAATGGTTGGAGCTTTAGGAGATCATATTAAAAGATTGTATGAAAATAATTATTATACAGATCAATTAGAAAAAAAAATAGATTCAATTAATGTTAAAAATAAAATGTGATTAAAGCAAGTATGCTCTATGTTATTTATTTTGTTTTTGTTATATTTGAGAGAAATGGATATAATAACAGAAAGAGTAGAAAGAGGTGTAGATATACCATTAATAAGTGGAAGGGGAATATATACATTATCGGGTCTTTTATTTGTGGCTGATATCTTCTTTTGAATAGAAAAAAGGGAAGATGTAAAAATTATGCTAAATACAAATGAAAGAATAGTTAAAGAGATGGGGATTAAATTTAATGAAGAAAAATCATAAGTAATTATGAAAAATACTGGGGGAAGAGAAGGTAAATAATGTGTATTGGAGGATATAAAATTAAACATGGTGAATAGATATAACTATTTCAAAGTCATATTTAGTAATCAGAAAAATTGCTTGGATGAATGGGAGAATAATTGATAAATAAAACAAGAAAAGAAAGAGACATAAAGAAAAATAACAGTGTTTTCATATAATAAATATGATGTATCTAGGGTTGTATGGAAGGGAGTGGCAATATCAGGGTTAAACCTGTCATAAGCATTATGTGTTAGTAAAAGATTTTAGATTATTTTAAAAAAGTATAAAGAGAAGTAGGAAGAAATGCATTTCATGCAGATGTGTGGAAATTCTATTTAAGGAGAAATATGATGTTCAAGTTTTTATATCAACGATGCTAAAAGTAAAATAAAAATGTTCAGTAGATTGCAATTTATGGATAATAAAATAATAGTCAAAATAATATTTAATTGAGTTATAAGTAAAGGACAGACAAAAAGATAGGTGAGAAAGGTATTTCACTATGCAGAAGATTTGGATAAAGAATGTATATCAGAATACTTATTATAAAAAGTGGGATGGCAAGGAATGAAATAGAAAAAATGATGAATTAATAAAAATAACAAGTTGGAAAACTAGTATGAAAAGTAAAAAAAAGATTAAATATATATATAGAAGTAAACAGGATGTGTATTTATGATAATAGCAAACAAAGTAGTTTACTATCTAAGTCTCAAACAGGATCTTTAGCAACAAGGAATTATACATATAAGTGGAGAAATGTGGGTGATTTAGTTTGCAAGTTATGTAAGCAAGACATAAAAAATATAGACATCTGTTAATTGAATGTAAATGCTTAGAAATAGAAAGGGTACAAATAATGAAGTTATGGGAAAATAAATATAAACAAAGTGATTACACAGAAAGTGGGTTCTTGTTTTTTATGCTGTGGTAGAGAAAAGCTAAGGGGGATTTAGATTTAAATGCCATAGAGGTGACAAAGATTATGTTGTGGAAATGGAATGGAGCAGGATGGAGAAGAAATGAAAAAGATTTAAGGTAAGGTGGGAAAAGAAAAGATAAGTGGGCCAACAGGTTGCTCTGGACGTAGTTTCTGAAAGATTTCTGATTCTGAAAAAGGTGCTGCAGGATATTACATCACATCACTATGGGCTTACAAATAGCTAAGCTCTTTTTATTTAGCTTTAAAATAATTAGTTAATATTTATGAGATAGGGAAATGTTTGAAAATTAATTTAAATTTATAAAAATTTAACAATGTGAAATTGATAAAATAATCTTGCAGTAAATAATGCTAACATTAAACAGCCTAAACTCACAATTTTTGTGGATTTTTTTAATCTAGGGCTCCTGAGTAAGATTATTATTTGTTGTATGTTTTGAAATAATGTCAAAATATTTTTTTCTAAATTATAAAAATTTTATAATGTGGATTTCATAAAAAAACTATTTTCCAGTATACATATATTACCATTTCAGTACTAGTCATGTCAAATTCTGTAAAAATACAGCTTGCAGAACCTTCCAAATTATTTTCAGATTTTGAATTTATCCTTTTATCTTATAATGTCATTGACTAAATATAAAAATACTTAGTTTTGAAATTTCCATGTTAAATGATGAACATCTCATAGGATTATAACTGTTGTAAACAGAAATAACTTAAGGCTTAATAATAAAAAGTAATTTGTGGATATTAAAGAATTGTCCATCAAAGATAAAAAATGAACTTTCAAAAGAATGTAAATGTACTCGAATGAGTGTTAGATCAAACAGACAAATTCAAAAGTCAAACAATCTCCAAGAGAAACTGTAATTCAAACTTAAATGAATGTTTTGTTTTCAGACATGTATATTTATTTTAATCAAATTTTGTTATATACAAAGCTTGTTTGTATTAAGAGAACCAGAAAATGTGCATTTCAAGAGAGAATTGAGAAGATAAATTAATTATAATTATGCATAACTCATTTCTTGTTTGTTCATCTATATGTTAATTGAAAATATCAATATGGCATATCTTTATGACCAAATACAATTTTTTTTCTTTAAATATTATTGAGTTGAGAAAATCAAATTAGAATTATGTTTATTTCAAAATTAGTTGTATAAAGATAAATCATACCACCATTAATGATGAAAATCATCATCATCTTATCCAAAGATTTCCAGCGGGAATATTTTTAATGATTTCACTTTTTAGAGATGTATAATTAAAGTGTAATGTATTTTTACTTAGGCATATAAAACTATAGTTAAAGTTAGATCATGTAAAGTCTTCTAATGATGACATTCTATTTTTTCATTCCATTTATTCACTACACTTCCCGGATAAATTCTAAATAAAATATACATTTTATTTACTTTTCATTCATAACAATGTAAATAAATTAAATTTAAATAATAATATTTCTAAAAGAATGAGTTTATAGAATAATAATTATTTTTGTATCAACTTTAAATAATTTAACTGTAATTATTTATAATTACATTTATTAAACTGATGTTTTATTTGGTATTTGGGAATATTAAGACTCAGTTAATGATTTTATTATCCAAATAATTAAATAGTGATTTCAGAAAATTGTTGCTATACATAAATCAACTTATATACAGAATTCTGTTTTTGATTTGTAAATATTTCAATAAATTAAGTAAATACTAACTTAATCAAAATGGATGTATCATTTCATTAGCATAGTTTATTGGGAGTAGAATCTACTTTCATTTCAATTTCATATTATTTAGCTTTGATTATATATATATGAAGATTTTCACAATTGCATATATAAAAGACATATTTTGCAGCGTTCATCCATTTTAAATTTAAATATTGATATACCAACGTTTCAACTTAATCACACAAGTCATCTACTGGGTGATAAAAGGTAGGAAAATGGTTGTAGAGACACTAAAATGCATCTACAATCATCTTTCTACCTTTTATCAGCCAGTAGATGACTTGTATAATCAAGTCTAAATGTCTTTATTTCAACATTTAAATTTAACATCAATGAACCTGCAATATATATATATATATATATATTGCAGGTTCATTGATGTTAAATTTAAATGTAAGACTGATATATATATATATATATATATATATATATATATATATATATATATATAATCAGTCTTACATTTTGATCAACTAGTAATCTAACCTCTATAAAATATTACATGAGATGATAGACATGACCTATAAGATGAAAAAAGTAAATTGCATTTGATTAGTTGTGAGATAAAAAAAATTACGTTAAAATAATGATAAAAATTAGACATTCATATATAAGTATGATTATGTTATCATGATGATATCATATTTGTTATTTTTTCTTTTCCCAATTGAGCTCCATTAAATATATATGTCTTAGAGAATTGAATATATATATATATATATATATATATATATATATTGTTATATGTCATATATATATATATATATATATATATATATATGACATTAACAAAAAACTTCAACAAAAATATATTATACATTAACAAGAAAACGATTTATCTTCAAGGTTTATCATGTGGTAGTAATTGTAGGTTTCTTGACAACATCAAAGAGATTACCTCTAGTTACATGGACATAATCTCCTCATTTTTATTTTTCATTATAGCAATTCATGGAAATATTTTTTTTTTAATTTAATGGAAGTTGAGGCAGGTTTAAGAAATTAAGCAAAGTACTTCTTTAAGGATTGTTTGTAATAGTTTGTAAACCGTTAAATTTATTATTTCAATTATAATTACTATTTTGTTTTTAATTAACAGACATTTTATTTATTTTAAACACACACATATATATATATATATATTGTAACCTTTTGTTTTGACCAAAACTCCATTAATTTTTAAGCTAAGTTATTATAACAGTGTTTATTAAAATTTTTCTAATTGAATATATTTTATGGTAATATATAAGCTTTTTATATGTTGCTTTGTCAAATCAACATAAAAATTCAAATAGATTTACATAATTTACTTAGCACACAAGCAAAATTCATTCATATATTCTTATAAACAAAGATTATTTTATTAAAGTAGAAACAATCGTAGTTGAGAAATTTATTTGTTAACAATATTTTATAACTTATTATTAGTAATTTAGAGATGGAAAAGAAAAGAAGAGGGAGGGTAGGATTTATAAAGTTAGCTTCCATGAGAGTGACAAGTAAACAATCATATATATGCAAATTGTTTAAGAAAAGATCAAGAATCAATAAAAGTATTAAGAAATTAGTTTATATAGAATTTTATATGTGTGTATAAGTGCATGTGTGTAAAATTTATTATAAATTTTTAATTATAGAATTAATTACTAATCAATAAAAATAATATGGGATATCGGTGAAAAGCTCTTTAGAGAATTACTATTTTGGTTCAAAATCAAATTCATAGCAGCTCATTCCCATTCAATATTTTGGGTTTGAAATAAAGCTACTATATGTTATATTTTTTCTATATTTTTTATTAAAAACTTTCATTGTTATTCTCTCAGGGGAATTTCCACAAGCGGGAGGAATTTTTTTAACTAAACCATGTGATATTTATAAAAAGTGTGAATAAATAATTATAAAACAATAGTAATCAAACAATTAAAATTTAGATATATATAGTTTGGCAAGTCAATCATTCAGAAATTAAAAGGGGGGAGGGGATCCAGACAGTATAAAAAGTAAACCTGTCCTTTAGGAAGGGCTCTCTTCATTATCAGGTATCTAAAGGAACCTCCTCAGGTTAAAATATTTTTTTAATACTAAAATTTTCAGTCTAATCTTATTTTTCTGGTTTCGTTTTCTGAAAGAAAGTCTTCATTAAAAATTTAGTAATATTGTAAGAAGTGATCAGTGAGTAACGTTTTATATTGGACATGCACTTGTTTCTCTTGAAGTTGAACAATTTCACGATGGCTTTTCATACAACTATAAGTAATTTTAGCAATCGGCAAACAATGAAGCTTAAACCGCATAAAAAACTTTGCTGGAGGAAAATCAAGAAAACACTGTATTTTATAAATCTGTATTTCAAACTTGTATTTGTTAAAATGAATGGCTATTATCAAAAATTTCGAAAGAAGATAATTTTTTAGGTTTTTTTTTTTTTTTTTTTAAAATGGAACTGAATGTTAAGTCCCATTTGAAATACGTATGTATTGCTATGAATTAAAGTAACCATTCGTCAATGACAATAAATGATTAATAAAGGAAAAGAAATATAATTAGTAACTAACTAAAGATGCTATCAACCTATATCAAAATTAAGGGAATATTTTCAGAATATATGAAGAAATACACGGATAAAAAGACTTCTTTCAGTAAAGCTACATTGGACCAACGTATACGTCTGAACAGAAAGCTGATTATCTTCCACTATGAAATGTAATATAATGTAAGGAATCCAAAATGAATAAAAAAATTAATATGAAATGAAAAATTATTGCATTTAATCGTAAGGATACAATATATAAAGTCATTTCATAAAATAAGGCCCTTGGATTAATGTTTACGCAGTTAAAAAGAAAATGGATTATGTGCTAAAACTTGCAACAGAAATAATAAACCTCGAGGATTAATTCAGTAAAATGTATCACAGTTTCCCAACGAATCATACAATTCTATATGTGTGCGCGCAAAATAAAATAAAACAAAGCAAAAGTAAATGAAATTTGTAGCTGCAGCAATATAAGAAAGATCCGGAGGACGATATAGGAGGACTGTTTAACTTAAAATTTTATTACTTGTTATTATTTTTTTAGTATTAAATTTAGGTAGATTAGTAAAAGAGTAATCATATGCCTACATTTGAATTTAACTTATATTAAAGTTTTATTAGTTGAGTTAGTCTAAAATTTTAAAATGTGCCTTATTCAAATATTGAATTGATGCTTTACCCTTAGTTAAAAGAGTGAGAGATATAAATAAGAATATTTATTATACAAAGTTTTTTTTTAAAGATAAGGTATTGTTATTAAATATTTATGCATATAGATATTATATTCTAAGATAGAATGCAAGTTGTGATAAAATGCAATAACTATGTTCCAAAAGTCCAGAAATATGATTGTGCAAATGAGACACATTTCTTATTTTATTATTATTATCATAAAAGTTAAATTAAGTTAGATGTAAACTTATTGATGCTTAGAAAATTGTTGGCTTGTGTGTCAGCACAATATTTCATGGAGGTAGTTTAAGTGTAAAATTGTATAGGTGTACAAATTAGTGTGAGACTCTTGAATATGTGGTTGGTTAAATAATTACCACCTAGCTAGTGGAGTTGTAGCTTGGCTCACTCACTAAGATGTTTAATAAAATTTTTATGAAGTATTTAGATGGAGTAGTAAAGTTTCTCACTTTGTTATTTTTACACTGTAAGATGATTTATTTATTGATGGCCAGAGTGTGTTAGGAATACCCATGTAGCCCTGTATGACTAGTGATAAATTCTCACATACCTTAACCTTAATGAAAAGATATTGTCTTTTATTCGGGTCTTTGCCAACCCTCATGGTAATGCTGACTTTGTTTCCTTTTGGGTGTATATTATTTAAAGTACAGAAAGTATACTCAAAATAAGAATCATAGATCAGGTGACCCTATCTCTTAAGCTTGTAAGTTATAAAAATAATGAGGATTGTCAATTCCTCTACAAGCTTTATGATAAATGCTTAGCCAGAGCCAGCACTTAAAATATATCTGTCAGAAACCCTTCCACAAACCCCTGACCATGGTTTTGTGCTTTGGCACTCCTCAGAGGTTGTTTCCAGGGTCATAAAACTAATTTGATGTTTCTTGATGAGTGTAGGTTAAATGTGCAATATATTGTGCTAAGACATTGCATTATTTGAATGCTTTATTTCAGTAATAAGAGCCAAGAATAATGATAAAATTAAATATAGAATTTAAGAATTAAAACACAGAAAGTAACAATAGTAGGCAATGTGTATCCAAATTGCTATGTACAACTAGCTGGGAACTTTGCTGAAATGGTAAGCCAATTGAAGTATTATTATTTTAGGGACATTAGTATATAATTGTATGCATGTAACAGAATGATATTTGTGTACTGATTCTTAAGCACTCAAATAGTAGTTTAATTAATGGGAGGGTAAGCAATGCATGAAATATACTTTTTAAAGCATATAAGTGAGGCATATTAAGTTAAACTAATCAGTGTAAATTATTAGTTCCTTATCATATGAAGAGTTATCTTCATCAACCATACTCTTAATCATAAAATAAATCATTTATTTGAAAGCATAAAAAATATAGGTGTAAATTTAATAATTATTATATCTCAATATTAAGAACTGTTAAAATAAATAGTCTAATCAATTTTCCATCCCATAGCAATTGTAAGCCCTAGTTCAGTAAGCATTAATAATATTTATTATTTTATAATGTAGCAAGATCAATTATTTATTTCTATTTTTTTCCATATGATTGAAGAACAGGGGAAAGACATAAAAAATTGTAAATAATGTAGATATTTTTTAAAGATTAACTTTGATAATAAAATTATTGTTTTCAAATAAACTTTTGTCTACATCTCATTGTTTTGTGGTCTATGAAATTCTAGAAATCCTAATCATGCACTGAAACACTATCACTTAAATTTGAAGTATAATTTACTTTGCTAATTCATACCATGTGAAAATTTATTTAAAATATTATTTTATAAAATTTTTTGAACACTGCAGAATTCAATTCAGAATTAAAGAATGTCAATAAAATATTTCAGCACATTTAGATTAAAGATCTATAAAAGGCAGTAGGATTATTGTGTGATATAGAGTGTTGTGGATGTACATAAAATCATTTATCCATCTGCTGTATTCAAATACCTTCCCATGTGAACTTGTTAATATTTTTTTAAGTATCATACTTTTTATAATATATTATTTTTAAAATTTATATTTAAAAACTTAATCTTAATTAGTGGAATTTAGAGTAAATTGACCTAGGCTATGTTAGATTCAGCCAAGGCCAACTATGGATGTAATCACTGGGATAGTATTTAGTTATGACCAATAATTCATAACCAGTTATTACGGTTCTTTGTGCCTTACTGTTCTAAAGCCCTGAGGAAAGATTATCAGAGAGGAAAGAGAGCTAGCAAATGTAAAATTTTAGAGTGAAGTGGAATAGTAGTACAGATAACCTATGAATGTGAGTCTGATAGAGGGACAGATTGGGAAGATGATGATGACATAACAATATTTTAAATTCTTTAAAATTTTGTGTCTTTGATGGTAAATGGATGAAAGTGTGCTGAGAGATGTAAATTACAGTGGGAAGTTGAATTTAAATTCAATAAATATAAAAATTCATGAGATTATTAATAGTATTTGTGATAATGCTCTCAGTGATTTTATTCGCATAATAATTAGTTATTAACCATTCATTAGATATTATTATTAATTATTAAATAAATTATTGATAAACCATAATTGGCATAACTAAGTTTCATTAAGGTTGAAATTTGGTGCCCTGGCAATTATTATTAATGTGCTATGTCCCATGGTCATCGATTCTGAGGCTGGGTGTACCAGAGAAGTGTCCATTCTGCAGTTGATTAGTAAGTTCTTCTAACTTATAAATTATATATATATATATTGTAATGGGCACATACGTTATTCTAACTTATAAATTATATATATATATATTGTAATGGGCACATACGCCATTACATTTTTTTTTTTATTAAACATGATATTAAAATAAAAAGTTCGCATTTAAAAACTTTTTTTTTTTTTAAAGACATAAAAATTGAAAATTAATTCTATCTTAAACTCATATATATATATATATATATATATATATATATATATATATATAAAATCGCACAGATGAAAAAAATTATTAAAATAAAACTTTATTGAAAAGACAAAAAGTATTTTAAAAGCAAAAACTTAAAAAGATTTAGAGATAAAAATATATCTTTCAGTTTGCAAAATAATTTAATTAATTCTATTGTATAAAATGGAAAGGATTAATTTTAATTAGTAAAAGTAAACTAGCCCTTGAGCATTTCAAAATTCATAAGCAAATGTCAGATAGGAGAGGAAAAACAATAGGAACAGAATGGCCAATGAAAGAAATCCATCAGGGAATCAGACCTCAGTGAAAGGATCATCATCATTGATGCCGTAATGCCCATTGGATCCGAAAGTTTACATATAAAAGAAAAATTTGGAAATAGATTTAGAGTGTGGAAGAAAATTTAAGAGAATACTGAGATGTGTTAATTCGGAGAGTTGGAAATGAAGGAATTGAA
Source organism: Epiperipatus broadwayi (assembly GCA_028023455.1). Classification (NCBI taxonomy): domain Eukaryota; kingdom Metazoa; phylum Onychophora; class Udeonychophora; order Euonychophora; family Peripatidae; genus Epiperipatus; species Epiperipatus broadwayi. The sequence goes on along the minus strand of JAQFVV010012517.1, from coordinate 3,023,499 downwards.
AGACGCACTTTCAATTTCTTCAGTGGTTATAAAAAACAAAGGAAAAGAAACATCTTTTTTTTCTATATTGAGGACCACAGGATCATCAGGGGATTTAAAGCTGGATTCCAAATGGCAAGCAATGGATAAAGAGGAATGTTTTAGAAATTGTAAGAACTTTATGAAATCTAAGCTTTAAATTTATTTCTAAAACTCCAGTATACTAAACAATAAGAACTTTAATTCTAAAACTTGTTCCATATTTAAAATAATTGAAATAGAATCATGTCTGACCAACTTAATTTATTAATAAGTAATTTTATTTGGTGTATTTCTTTTGTAAAATCATTTCCATTTATTTTATTTTTTTGTTCTTTAAAGTTTTTATTATGATTTTTGTTTTTCGTTAAATTAAAATTATATAAATGTTAAACTTAAGTCGGGCATGAATGGCTATATAGATTTGTAAAATTTTATTAGGGTAGGGTAATCTTAGGTTATTCATTTCATAGTTGAATTAGGTCAATGGATTGGATATATTGGTGTAATTAGTAGATGTAGTATGAGGTTCGCTATGTGCAGAATCAAATTATATGCCGCATAACCCCTTTTGTCTATGGAAAGTGATCATAAATCGGCAAAAATGACCGCAGTTCTTTCCTATGGAGTTTTTTTATTGCTCTTCTCATCAGATAGATGTAGTATTCCTATCTGGATGAGAGTCCATTTCTTCTCTTAACCCTGCTGCTCAGATGTACATTCCTGACAGTATGGTATTTCATGTTGTGATATTCGTATTACACTGAATACATCAATATATCAGATGGATTGATATTGGTTGAGCTGTGAGCTTTTGGCCTAAGGTTAAATAAGGGATAAAATATTTTCTTTTCAAATGCAATCTATGTAGTCTATTCATACTCGACACTCTAAATGCCTTAAATTTAAGTTGGGAATAGACACTTGCTTAAATTCATTATCAGTTAATTATGTTTTTGGTTTACATATTTGATCAAAATATATAGACATTTGGTAAATAATGATACCTTACAGTGAATATCTAAAATGTATTTATTTGGATGTCTTTTAAGTTATTGGTGTCAATGTGGCATCTTATGATGAATGCCATTGGGTTTCTTATGAATTTCCCTCTGCTATTCCATCAATGACTTTATATTTTGATCATTTATGTTTATTTTGAAACATTTTTAACCATATAATCTATGTAACTGATCTGTATTCAACATTATAAAACAAACTTTTATAAATCCATCTGTGCAAACTTATAAAAAATTAAAATGTAAATAAAATCAAAGTAAAAATGTAAGTTAAAATTTAAAATGTAAAACATACTAAAATGATAATGCTAAATTTATATATATATATATATATATATATATATATATATATATATATATATATATATATATATATATATATATATATATAAGTGCATAAATAAATGTGTGTGTGTTAATTACTTGCAGTGGCTTATTTTATTCTCTTTTAAAAAATATTCTTAGATAAGAATTTATAAAATATAAATCTCTGCTACTCCACTGAGCTAGTGACAATTGGCTAATGGTCAAATTCAAAATATATAAAATATTTTTTAACTTATGTATCTGCCTACTATATAAATTTTCTAGGTTCTAAGTAGCCTAGTGGCAACCTCGTAGTGCAGATACATTAAGACATTAAATCTGTATTGTTATAATATATATATATTGTACACATTTTAATTTACTTTGTGCCTTAATTAAAATAGATGCACAAAATAATAAAAAAAAAAATTTCAATTCAGTGAAATTCTTTGTAACCTTTTAAAATTAAAAATTACCTTCTTTAATTTTTTTAATGTATTAAGTAGTATTTAAAGTACATAATAATATTCTGTTTTAAGCATAAATTTTATCAATCATATTATTTAAAGTCTAAATAATGTACTAATAATTATTAAAATAATTCAGTTTTTTTTTTTTGTAAATAATTCTAAATTTTAATAGTTATTAATTAAATCTATAAAGTTAGTTGGCTTAAAATATTTCAAATGAATCATTAGATAATATTAAGTAAGGCAAAGTATTGTCTAATGAAAGCATTTTTAATTATATGTGTGTCAGCCTTGTGCTTGCTTATGGGTATTATTTTGCAATATTTAATTTGCTAACAATAATTATTTTAGTTAAAAAGTATTAAAGAATTTACTTGTATTTAATATTTAATAAATACATGCAATATTTACTTAATAATAATTAGTTTATTCAATAATATATTAGAAAATATTTATTACAAATTTAAATATTATATAAGTTAAATTGCTATTTTTAGAATATTTTATTTTTCTTTGTTTCTGCCATTCTTTAATTAAATCTAAAAATAGAATTTAAACTTAGTGAATGGAAATCGATTTTATTGTATGATTGATTTCAGTAGTCAACTGATTAATTAGGTTTGGTTATATAAGAGGAAGAGAACAGGTGTGTGTGTGTGTTCATGAAAAATTATCAATAAAGTACTAAATAATTAAAAAAATATTTTGCTAAAAGAAACAGTTAATATTTTTTTTTTTTAAAAATGTGTTTTAAATTTTATTTTTATTTGAATGAACATAAATATGAAATAAAAAGGTAACCAGCCAACTCTCTAAAGAAAAAAAAAAGGTCACATTGACATTTACTTATCAGAGCAATTTGAATAAAAGAAAAATACATGAATGTATTGGACAAAATTACAATACTTCTAAAAATTTCTCTTTTATCTATGGAAAAAGTTGATCCTTATAGAATAAATGGATCACATCACGATATATTGCATAATAATCTGTTTATTGTATTATAAAAATATTTTTCTATTCGCTTACAAACTTTTATATAATAGTAAAATAATATAGTATTATCTCCTGAATTGAACTATTTAGTCATCTGTTTTAGTGTATAAATGCAGTACTGTTATTGCAAATGTTTTAATGACTTACAATATAACAAGACATTTACAACTTAAATTACTAATTGATTTTTCTAATATGTTATGACATTACATAACAGAACTGCTAAAATATAAGTTATATTAAAACCACTAATTATAACAGTGTATCATTCTGTTATTTTTAAAAGAGCAAAAAAATATGGAAATTTATGTGAAATTATACTTGGAGAAATAAAATAATGTGTGATTTAATCTAGATGTCTGCAGTAATGCTAAAGATTATAATCCATATTTATTCCAATTAGAAACACCTATAAAAGGATAGTATTCTTTTTATTATGTTTTAAAGTGTTTTTCTTAAATTTTAAAAGAACTGTAATATTACAAAAATATGCATGGATAATTAATTAACTTTACCTAAAATAAAATGATTTTTGTCATTTCTAATTTTCAAGCTTATTTTTTTTGTTGTCAGCAGATGCAATGATAAAAAGATGATTTTAATAAATAAATCGACTGTTCAAACTTCTATTTAAACTTGCAATTCAGGAGGTGTTTGATAAAAGAAAATTAATTTTTATTAACTTTATTTTTTGAGATTGTTATATTTAACAAAATGTATATTTCATTTTTTATATTTACCATGTTGAATTTTATTAGGTATTATATATTTGGGTATTCTTATATATTAGTATAGAATTGACTATCTATATTTGAAAATATGCTGAAAGTGTGGTAAATGGTTTATTTTTATATTTATATAGAACATCACTGGACAAATGTTATTGAATTATAACATTTATTGGTAATTTTTATCATTAATTACACTGATTAAATTCAATATTTATTTTTTGCACACTCATAATAAATTATTATATTTAATATATGTATTATATTTATGAAAATGATTATATTTGTCAACAAGTATATGATAATTATTCACAAATTCTCATAGATTCAGAAAAACTATTGAATATATCAATATTTATTTAATCAAGCATAAGAGTTATTTTCTTCACTGGTCACATATTTTTATTTCATAGTAAACTTAAGACTTTTTGTTGTTTGTTTCAAACTAATAACAATTATTACTATTATTATTAGATTTATTTTGCATTGAAATACAGAACTTATCATTATTTTAAGTTGTTTAAGCAGAGCTATATTTGGATATCTACATGTCATTACTTTATTCAGGAAAATAAACTTTACTTAAAAATATAATCCTATTTTAAATAGGATTAATGGAATAGATAAGGAATCTAAAATAATGTATAATTAAAATGAATGTTTAAATAGGTTTAGGTAAATTGTTAAAGTTTTTTTTTTTTTTTTTTTTTTGTAAATAAAAAAATATGTTTATATTTGTTTTATATTCATTTAAAGTTATAGTTTAGGAATGTAGTTTTGAGATGGTTTTAGATAAGATTTAAAAAAGGGGTAGGTTATTTGAAATTAGGATTGGTTTTTAAATTTTTATAAAAAGGTTCTTGGATGATTTTAAGACAGATTTGTGATTAAATAATGTAAAAGAAAGAGTAATAAAAAATAGCTGTGGGAGAGATATGTAAGTAAAATATAATAATGTATGTTTAATATGTTTGTTACTGTTTATGTTAATGTAAGATGAAGGTATTTATGTAATTGAGGTTTATTTATAAATATGTATTTCATATTGTTGTTGCAGATCCTTGAAAATGACTATATAAAGATAAAAACAATTGAAACGTTGGAGTTTTATATATATATATATATATATATATATATATATATATATATATATATGTGTGTATGTGTGTGTGTGTGTTCAGTATTGATATAAGAAAATAAAGTTTTTGAAAAGAAAAAAGCAAAAGATTTTTAATTTGTTAATATTTTTGTAGAACATTTATATTTTAAAAGAAAAAGCGATTGCACATTTGCTGTGTTATAATATATGATAAATTTTATTCTTAAAAGAAAAGTAAGAAAAAATAATATTTGTAAAAAATGTTCTTTTTTTAAGTGCACACACTCACATACAAGCCCAACAATTTCTCTGAGTGTAGATAATGCAAATTTTTAAAGAAGATTTTTTTTTAAAAAAAAAAAACAACTTTATATTACCAAATTCCTTTACATAGTAGAGCCACCCAATGCAAACAACAGTAATTGATGGATTGCAGAAAGTTACTGCATTAAATATCTTTCTAGCACTGACTCATCCAATATTCCCAAGACTAGTTTGTGGCTCATGACCATCGTTACTGATGAGCCTTGTTTCTGAGAGCACTACATCTAGATCTTTAGATCTAATGGTGTCCTTCATTAACCACATTTTAGTTTACTACAAAGCTATGAGTTCAAAATGAAAACATTCTAAGGTTTTAAATTGAGTTTGATTTACATGTATAGACATACAAATATGAATTGAGTTCAGTATCTATACATTATTATGTATTTGGATTATTTTGATAATCACAGTTACCATTAATATTTGGCCAAGATTGATGTTAAACCACTAAACTCATGCCATTTTTAGTGCTTACAAAAGCTGTTAAAACAGTTGCACCTCTTTTTTATAGTATTGCCACCCAGTGCAATCCATAGCTATCAATGAATTGTAGAAGTTTGTGCATCAAAATTCATATTTAATAACTATCTTAATATAAATTGAGCACTGACTGTACATATGTGTGGGAGATAATGATCTAGATGAACTGTTGAGTGCTGTTCATCACAATATATATATATATATATATATATATATATATATATATATATATATATATATATATATATATATATATATATATATATATATATATATAGTGGAGAGAGAGAGAGAGAGAGAGAGAACCATTTGTTTTTTTCGCATATATACTGTCATTTGTATCAGTTGTATAAGATGGAGTAGATAGCTATAGGGAGCTTGAAATTCTGAGTAAAGACAGCATACATATATTTAAATGTTACATAATCGACCTGTATTTGCCCATCCATCTTCTATGTATTTAAATGGACATATTAATGTCCTATATGTGAGGGTCAGATTGACTTACCTTATTATGACAATAATATTGGCATCAACAAGAGCTTTGGGTGTTCCGTTCTTGGATTTTCAATCATATTTAGGGATGAAGGGTTGGAGGGTGGAGAAGATTGAAGCTTGTCAATTAAAGTTTGGAGATTTGCTATCTTAATATAAAATAAGAACTTATTGTACATATGTCTGGGAGATGGAGATCTGGACCTATTGGTGAGTGCTGGTTTATATATATATATATATATATATATATATATATATATATATATATATATATATATATATATATATATTGAAGAGTCAACCTGATACCTAGATCGAGCTTCACAGCCCACTCAGAATCTCCCACCACAAAACAATAATTAAACACCATCCTTACAGACATATATATATATATATATATATATATATATATATATATATATATATATATATATATATATAAACATTACAAGCATAAAGCTAAACTAGTCAATATAATATCAAAACTACCCCAAAACCAAAATTAAAACAGACCAGCATAAAAAAAATATAAAAACACAACCTAAGGTTTCACTGCTACAAGCAGACTTCTCAAGTGTAAAGAACTACAAAAACTACACAATATATATAATATTAAAAACTACCCACAAATCCATTCACTTCCCATCCACCCTTAATATTAAAGAACTCTTAAATAAGTTAATTGCTTCAGAACAATAAATTTTCAATAATAAAGACTCTTTAATTTTTCTTTTGTTTTCATTTCTCTCAAAGAAGACAACATTAGCTTCATCAAAATCAATAGTGTGGCCTGTATCTTTTTCATGGACATACAAAGCAGAACTAAGATATCTATTTTAACTCTACTTTTTGAAGCAGTCGGATCTGAGTTCGATCCTAGCTTCATGTTATTTACCCTAATACTAACCTTAAATTTCCGATGCAATGGGGCTTTATACGTTCAATCCACGCTAATTTCCATAATAAATAATTTATTTCAAATGCGTATTAAAATTAATTAGTTTAGCTTAAAATTGATCAATTCTCTAAATAAATTCATGAGAAAATATTCATGAATTTATATATATTAAATTGCATGGATTGTGCGTATATACTTGTAAATATTAAAAATATATAATTGTTCGAAAGTTTCATTGCATCGGGAATACTTGTTTTTTTTTACTTTTAAATAATTTGTTAAAGTGTTGTTGATTAAAAACTACATTCTTTCGATAAGCTCTCAAATTCTCAAAAACAACAGTAAAGTTTTATTAATTGGAAAAAGATAAGAATTCAATTTCTAATTAAAATCATTTCAGATTTTAAGAATTCATTTTCTAATTAGGAAAGGAATTCAAAAATTAGTTTGAAAGCCTTATCGAGGGAATGTATTTGAAAACAACTAATTGATAATAAAATTAGCGCTAGCCATAAGGCATCTGGACAATATATATAGCCCTGAAAAGTCAGGAGAAGGGGCTAGCTTTGTTGTAGAGCAGTGCAGTGAACTCTGTGCATATAAAAATTGTATTTCATCATGATAGAGGGCTAGTACGGCAGGGATCTGGCTGCGGTTCCTAAAGTCCCGAGAAATCTTCACTGGAGCTGCTGAACCTTTTCCGGATCGATCATTCTGCTAAAATTATGGAGGCTACTAAAATGCTGTTCCAATAATCAATCAATGGTGCCTACGTTTTCAACAACTTGGAGGAGTAACTTAAGGACAAGCACGGAAGGGTAATATATTTGAACGTTAAACTTTCTGGCCAGTTCGAACTTTATTTTACTCTCCTACTATTTAAGAGCTCTTTATTCTTTAATGTAACAATTTTTATAAAACCTTTTATTCATGCTACTGTAAATCTATCTCGTAATTCTTTAAATCTCTAGTCTTTAAACTTTTTCTTTTCTTACCTGGCGGTTCGTTTAATATATATATTAGTGTGCTTTATTAATGTCGTATTTAAAAATTATATGCCAATAATCTTTCGACTCGATGAGCTCCTTGATTCCATTTGCCTCACGCAAATAATATAACATTAATTTCAAATAGTAATTCTCGCCCATTAGAGCTAAATTTATAAGTTCTATTAATCATCGAGTCAAAGGAAAATATTACATGTTTACTATTTTTACATTTAGCAAATAATAAATTATTAGCTCAATTTTTCACCTATGTCCCCAGCTCCTATCTAAGTTATAAGTATTTATATATATTCACATAATGTTTATTGATTTCTTGTTCCACTAAAATATATTTATTCGAATATAACCTTAAATGTTTTATTTTCTTGTTGGGGGCATAGACATAGAATTCCAATATTGCGTAATTTCCATTGGCATATGATAAGGACCGCCACTCTTATTATAATTGTAAGATATCTTAAAGACTAGAGGTAGTTAATGTATTTTATATTCTATGAAACAAAACAAATTATTCTTATTAAATACTTTCCAACATACTGGGTTTCTTAGTTCATCATTCTTTTTATAATTATTTAAATGTTAATACTCGCTGTCTATGTTGGCAACACGAACATACATATGATTTGATTTAAAAAGTATTCAAGGTAATTAATTATTAGATATTCGTGTCAGTGCAAGGGTCTCTAGTCCTCACCAACCATTGAACTAGTTCTTGGCGCATAGCACTGTGCCGTCGATTTCTGCTATCTGAGCTGTTGAGTTGGGTTTGAATTCGGTTTTGGTTAAGCTGAGTCAGAATCTGATTTGACATTGGGGGTGGTGGTTTTCGACCGGTACATTTTATGAACCTTTATTCTTTGATTTAAACTCAAACTACTCTGACTTATGTAAACCTTTTTACAAAATAAACAAGGGATAAAATATACTACACCAGGAATAGTCTTTCTATCAAAAACTTCTTTTGTATTATTTAATAAATTATTCAATGTAACACCCCTTTTCCAAGCAATTTTCTTATTTCCAAACAGTATACTATTTCTACACACAATTTTATAAGAAGACAATTTAAATGGCAAAGATATAAAATCATATTGTTCTTTAACCTTTACATCCTTACAAATATTACTATTAAATAAAATACTTTTAACAAATTTATCAGAGTATCCAACACTCAAGTAATCTTTATAAAATTGATATTTCTGAAACAAAGCAACCCCACTAGAATTATTTAATTTAATATTTCTATGACAATAATTCCTTAAAGCAGCTACTTAATGAGATACAGACTGATAGCTATCAGGTTTAATTATAGATCTTAATTCTTTACTTTTAACTAAATGACTGCACAATAAATAATAAGTTTCTACATTTCTAATCACCAAAAGATCTAAAAAATTTAACTTACCAAAATCTAACTCCCTCCTTCTAACACAAATTTTATAGAAGGATCAAAATAATTAAACTCATTTACAAATTCCTCCAATTTATCATTCTCAACTACAAATAAACAATCATCAACATATCTGACAAATAATTTTACATATAAACAATTCTTTTTAATAATAATTTCCTCTTCCATAAAACTAATATAAACTGAACATACTAAAGGATAAATAATATAACCTATTATCCAACCTTCCTTATCTTATAAAAATTACCTTTATAAGTAAAATACATAGAATCTTCCAATAACAAAAGCAAATCTTTAATTATCTTAATTATATTTTTTGATAAAGAACCTTTCGTAATCAATACAGACAAAAGAACATCAATACTGCGTAACCTATTAACAGACTGATACATATTTTCAATATCTAATCTTCCAAATACCCAATTACTTTCCATTTTAAAATTATTAATCTTGTCAAAAGCCTCAAAAGAAGAAGAAACTGTGTACTGACCAAAATCAACAAATTGTTTTAAAAAATTATTCAAGAATCTAAAAATACCCTCTACAACACTACCTGTAAAATCAAAAATAAATCTTAAAGGAAAACCATCTTTATAAGTTTTAATATTCACAAACATCTTAGCTGATCTAAAATCATTAGGATATCATTTTAAATAATCTACTCTATTAAAAATTTTTAAATTAACCATTTTCTTTATAATATCTATCAATTTTGTTTTAATCAAATTACCTGGATCTTTATCTAACAACATATATTTACCATTATTTAATTCTCTATCCATTTTCTCTTCGAATTTATCTCCTTTCATGATAACAAACCTACCAGCTTTGTCTTCACAAGAAATGATTACATCATTAGCAATTAACCTATTCTTAAGATGTTTAATCTCAGCAGTATTAATAACAATTTTTTATTTAATTTTTTATTTAATTATTAATGAAATAATATTTATGCATACATGTTTAAATTAATAATTATATATATATATATATATATATAATATATATATATATATATATATATATATATATATATATATATATATATATATATATATATATATATATATATATATATATATATATATATATTATTAAATTATGCTTGCTCTGACTAGATGATCTCCCGCTAATTTTCTCTCTCTATACATAACTAATGTGAAAGGTCATGATCTTTAAATGTGTCAAATTTATGTTTTATACTAAAATATTCCATTATATAAATTCAAACTGTAGTCTCTTTGTGTCTCTGTTTTGCAATGCTGGTGGAGAGAGATAAATTAGATGGTATCATCAGGATTGTTGCTCATAAGTTGGTATATCTGTAAAATAGGCAAATAAGGCAGAGTTCATAAATGTTCCTGATTTATGTATCTTGCACATGATTGGACTTGAAGTACTTTTGCCTAGATGCTATATCTTATTATATGAAGAGACAAAACTGACCGGTACAATATATATGATGTAATAGTATGTGGTATCTAAATGAAGAAAGATGAAATTTTAATAGAAAATGTAATAAAAATTTTTATTTACATTTAAAGAAATGAAATTGTCCTAATCATCAATAGCCACAAATGGGATAAAAACTTCAATTGGGATACCAAATGTAATACAAAATGTATACGTACAAATAGAAATGAAATCACTTCAATAAGTGTGTTTTAATTAAAATGGACAATTCATTTTCACCATTATGTATTTCGGGTTTTGATTAATTTTCATTCAAAAATAAATATAATAAAACATAACTAATTCCAGCCAATGAATATGAAATACAATAAATCAAATTATGATGTGTAACATTATTTGAACAAATTACTAATTTATAAAATAATGGATAAGAAATTATCTACACTACAGAAAATATATTACACATGAGTTAATGAAATCTAATTACTATTCATATTGTTACTTCAGCTAATTATAGATAAACTTAGATACTATAGAGCATTGATTAAGGTATGTTAACTGGTTAATTCTCAGGGTTAATTTAATTAACAATTTGATTACTTACTAAATATAGATTGCAACAAAGGGAATATTGTTGAATCTAATTTATATGTTCACAAAGAAGATTATATGTTAATTATTATTTCAATTACTGATGGCTTATAAAAATAATATATTAGTTTGATGGCAGCAGCATTTACAATAATTTGTTGGTAACATTTGATTCAAAGTTCACATATTCAGCAATGGTGGAAGTTTTCAGGGTTTTTTTAGGTGAAAATATTAGATGGCATTGAAGTGCAGTGGATGGCCATTTTCAAAAGAAAAATAGTCTTCTTGCTGGGTCTACACTGACATTTTAAATTTATCATTAAAGGCTGGGGTGTGCAGTTCTCCGAATAACCTGGCTTTAGCTTCTGTAGTGGAATAAATTGTTAATTCTCAGCAAATTCAACTTTTATGAAAATAGCTTTTTGACTCATAAATATAATTGAATACTTTAAAATTTACTTGACGACTAAGTTCTGACTTTAATAACAATTTGCTTGAAGACTAATTGTCCACTCTTTACTTGTTCATTCTTTTATTAAAATAAAACCAGCCATATATGCAGTGTAACAAGAAAAACATACCCAAAATTTTTGGCTATCTAATCAATGTTGTAATTAAACTTATCCGAACATCCAAAGAAATTTAATTAATTTTATAATTAATTTGACTATTGTTAATTATCTTGTAGATATTTGGATTAAAACTTGAATTTTATTTAAGAAAACCTTCAGTAATTAACAATACCTTAAGAGAACATCTGCTATATTTTTTGATAAGCCACTAGAATATATTAATTAAAACTTGTTTTTTGACCAACCCTCATTTACTTTTTACATAAAATTGATAGCATGATTTTAAAATCTAAAATAACAACTTATTTCTTTCTTTTAATTTTCAATGTTTAAATCTACTTAAGAGATGAATATAATTTTATTTAAAACTAAAACAAATATAAATGTAATATCTTTTTTTTATGAAAAGATTTAAACAGAAATAATTTTAAATAAAATGTTATTTTAACTTAAGTTTTAAAATGAATATACCCCAGTACTTGCATAAGTACAACTTATATAACTTCCGTTTTAACAAATATCTTTACGTGTACATACACATAATTTATATTAGTTATTTCTGCTGGGAATTATATATATATATATATATATAACATTAGTATTTTACTCATGGATTAAAATTAGGTGGGATTTTTGGCATATAAACACATTACACACACTACGATACATTGGGGTTTAAACTAAGGTATGAGGGCAGGAAAGATGTGAGAAAAGGTGAAACGAAGATCTGCAAACCAAATCTTACTGTTTTATATATATATATATATATATATATATATATATATATATATATATATATATATATATATATATATATATATATATATATATATATATAATGTTTTCATGGTTGTATGATGTAGATAAATAATTTTTGGGTAAAACTGTGTGTTATTATCTAGTATATACTGATATTTTGACGGACTAGCAGTGGCATTGTTGAGGTAAAATCTTGAAAGAAAGAGTTTACCTTGACAAAGGCAGATGCTAGTTCATTGAAATATCAGTATATAATAAAAAATAACATGGTTTTTGCCCAGAGAATCATATATATATATATTGGGGATCATTTATCGTTTTGCATATATGTGGTCATGTGTATCATTTATATAGATGAAGTGGATGGTTGTAGATAGTTTGAAAGCTGAATTCAAGTCCTGACAAATTATATTAAGTTTAGAATAGACAGAATATACTTATTTAAATATTAAATATAAATTTTCAATTTTAAATATGTCTTTTTATTTGTCACAAATAAAAAAAAATGTAATTGGTTTTTGGCTAAATAAAAATGTATATCTTATATAAGGTTTATTTTATTCCAGAAATTACTAGAAAAATAATTTAATCTTCACAACTATTAAATATTTAGGGTAAGTTCATTAAACCAATATTTTTCAAAAATGAATCAGTAGTATGAATATATATATATATATATATATATATATATATATATGATAACAAATGGTGATCTACCAAAAACACCGTCAAGTGTAGTTTTCTGTTTACATAAACGTCAGAGCGAGTATTCACTATCTAAACTTTAATTCCACTTTCAGATCATGATTTCAAGCTATTTCCTATCATCAGTGAAAGACAGGAATAAGAAACTAGATCTAAACACAAACTCTGAGCATTTATGAAACAGTTTCTATTCAGCTTGCAAGCGTGAATCTCTTAGACACATTAATGTCTTCAAACTCAGCATGGCAAGCCAGATAGCTACATGGGTCTGATCTCAGTTCAGCATCACCACATAGTAGATGCCTCTGCAATATACATCATTGCAAGAAAGACACTTGATGGTGTTTTTGGTAGAATGCCATCTGTTATCATAAATACAAGCATTAGCAAGTTTTTTAACCTGTGTTTTTGTTTTTCATAAATGTACCTTTGAGTTCTTTTTTGCAATGATGTATATTGCAGAGGCTTCTACTATGTGGTGATGCTGAACTGAGATCAGACCCATGTAGCTACCTGGTTTGCTAGGCTGAGTTTGAAGACATTAACGTGTCTAAGAGATTCATGCTTACAAGCTGAAGAGAAACTGTTTTATAAATGCTCAGAGTTTGTGTTTAGATCTAGTTTCTTATTCCTGTCTTTCACTGACGATAGCAAACAGCTTGAAATCATGATCTGAAAGTGGAATTAAAGTTAGAGATAGTGAATACTCGCTCTGACATTTATGTAAACAGAAAACTATGCTTGACGGTGTTTTTGGTAGAATGCCATCTGTTATCATAAATACAAGCATTAGCAAGTTTTTTTAACTTGTGTTTTTTGTTTTTCATAAATGTACCTTTGAGGTCTTTTCTTGTAATGATGTATATTGCAGAGGTTTCTACTATGTGGTGATGCTGAACTAAGATCCGACCCATGTAGCTATCTGGCTTTCTATGCTGAGTTTGAAGACATTAACATGTCTAAGAGATTCATGCTTGCAAGCTGAAAAGAATCTGTTTTATAAACGCTCAGAGTTTGTGTTTAGATCCAGTTTCTTATCCCTGTCTTTCACTGACGATAGCAAATATCTTGAAATCATGATCTTAAAGTGGAATTAAACATAGAGATAGTGAATACTCGCTCTGACATTTATGTAAACAGAAAACTACACTTGATGGTGTTTTTGGTAGAACGCCATCTGTTATCATAAATACAAGTTTAGCAAGTTTTTTAACTTGTGTTTTTTGTTTTTCATATATATATATATATAAAGCAATTAATTCATCCCACATCATTAAGAAATCCAGTACTGCCCTCGGGGAACTAATATATAAATACAGAGGGCAGTACTGGATTTTTTAATCATGTGGGATGATTTAATCCATCTTCTCTGATCTTTATCTTCTCTTGTCCACATCAACCCTGCACACTTTTTTATTTTATCCATCCATCTCACATGTGGTCTCTTTCTGGGTCTTTTACAATCTATTGGAGTCCAGTTTAAAATTTTAATTGTCCATCTATTATCATCTCTTTTAGAAATATGTCCAGCCCAACTCCTATTCAATCTTTTAATTTTTTCAATGAGGTCAGTAACACCTGTTTCTTTTAATACTTATACATTGCATTTTTTGCTCTCTTCTTGTTACTCCCAACATACATCTCTCCATACTTCTTTGAGTGTTCTGAAGTCTCTGTATTGCTCTTATATTGAGTGTACAAGTCTCAGATCCATAAGTAAAACTGGTAAAACACAATTGTTAAAAACCTTCCTTTTCAAACACATAGGCATATTTCCTTTTAGTATCAAGTTATTTCTACCAAAAGCACTCCAACCAAGTTTAATTCTATGATTAATTTCCTCCATTATGTTTCCATCTGTATTAATAATCTGACCAAGGTCTTTGTAACTGTTAACTTCTTCTAATTCATCATAATCAATCTTTATTTTCATATTTTGAGCAAATCGATTAAACATTACTTTAGTCTTTTTAACATTTATCTTTAGCCCTACTTTCCAACTTTCATCTGATAACTCCTGCAACATTTCCTGCTGCTGTGAAGCATTATTTGAAAATAACAACTACATCATCTGTGAAATCTAAATCACTTAAATAATGTCCATTTACTTTCACTCCTTTAGTTTTCCATTTTAATCCACAAAATACTTCTAGCAGGACTGCTGTAAAAAGTTTTGGAAATATGGAGTCACCTTGTCTTACACCTTTCTCAATGTCGACTTTCCCAGTATCATTATGTAATCTAATTGTTGCTGTTGCATTTTTATAAATCAACTTTAAAATATGACAATATCCTGGATCTATACCTTGATGATCCAATGCTTTAATCACTGAAGAAATGATTATAGAATCAAATGCCTTTTCATAATCTACAAATCCAAAACATAATGGCAACTCATATTCATTTGTCCTTGGAATAACTTCTCTCAGTACCTGAATATGATCTAACATACTAAAAACACTTTTAAATCCAGCTTGTTCTCTTGGTTGGTGGAAATCCAATGTTCTCTGTAGATGAGTTGTAATTATCTTGATAAAAATTTTATATAAAACTGACAAAAGGCTGATAGGTCTGTAAATTCTAATATCTTCGTTATCACTTTTTTTCAATATTAATATTATTACTGCATTCTTCCAATCATCCAGTACATCTTTATCATTTAGTCATTTGGTATATAACTTTGCTAAAAAAAATTATGTTTCTTCACCTGCTTCTTTTAATACATCAATTATAATTCCATCATTACCTGGATCCTTTTTTTTCTTCATACATTTAATTGCATGTCTCACTTCTTCATTTAAAATTCTGGGCAATTCGGAAGATGTAATAGATATAGGAGGTACTTGTTCTTTATTACTATATAATTCTTGATAAAAATCTTCTACCAATTTCATGATGTAATCTCTCTTTTTAGTAATAATTCCATCCTTTTTTCTTATTGCAGATATAAATTTCCTACCAATACCAAAATGTTGTTTAACATTATTGAGACTTTTATTTTCTTCTACAGATTTTCTTGCTAGTTCACAGTTATACTTTCTTATATCATTTTCAACTCTTTTCGCACCATTTTACAAAATTCAAGATATTTAATTTTTTTTAATGCATCATTTTTGTATATATTCATATTTCTTCTTTCTTCATAAATTCTCTAGTCTCAGTAGAAATGTTATTGGTAAAATGCTGCTTTTTTCTACCAGCTATCTTTGTTGCATTTTTTAAAAGTGTATCAGTTCTTTTCATATTAATTTCATTCAAATCTGAATCATGTTCAAAATCTACTAATACTTGAAACCGATTTGTAAGTTCTAATTTAAATTCATTAGAATGTTTCTGAAGATTAGGAATGCATCATTTTTGTATATATTCATATTCCTTCTCTTTCTTCATAAATTCTCTAGTCTCAGTAGAAATTTTATTGGTCAAATGCTGCTTTTTTCTACCAGCTATCTTTGTTGCAGTTTTTAAAAGTGTATCAGTTATTTTCATATTAATTTCATTCAAATCTGAATCATGTTCAAAATCTACTAATACTTGAAACTGATTTGTAAGTTATAATTTAAATTCATTAGAATGTTTCAGAAGATTAGGGATATCAACTGCAAATATTGTTTTTGTTAACAATTTTTGTCTTTCTAGTTTTACATTAACATGTATCTTGCATCTTACTAATCGATCATCACTTTGTGTGTTAAATCTATTAAGAACATTACAATCTTGAAATATGTATTTCCTGTTAGTCAAAATATAATCCAATTCTGCTGTACCTTCATTTGAATGCTTCCATGTCCATTTTTTTAAACATTTTTCTCAAAAAAAGAATTCATAATATAAAGTTTTTCTTTTTCTGCAAACTCCACAAGTCTATGACCTCTCTCATTTCTATTACCATAACCAAAATTACCTACAGCACTTTCATCTTTTATTTGTTTACCAATTCTAGCATTAAAGTCTTCCATAACAATTTTAAAATGTTGTTTACTCTGATCAAAAGCCTTTTGTACATCCATATAAAATCCTTCTACTACTTCATCACTGTGAGGACTTGTTGGGGCATAAACCTGAATTATCTGCATTTGGTATCTGCTATTAAGTTGTATAACTAATTTTGCCACTCTGTCTGATACGCCATCAATCTCCACAATATTGTTCTTTCACTTTTTATTTATAATGAATCCTACTCCACTTGTATTTCCAATATTTGTGCCTTTATAATAGAATATATGCCCACTTTTTAAAACAATTGTCTCTTCACCTTTTCTTCTAATTTCACAAAGTCCAATAATACCCCATTCAATATAAGAGAGTTCTTCTAATTCTTGCAATCTTCCTTCACTTGAAAGTGATCTGCAGTTGTAAGTACCTAAATAAAAAGTTCTCATCAAATGACAGCCTGGGTCCACAATCAGGGGATTTTTAGCACCTTCTGCCTTTGGCCACCAACCCCTGTCTTGGTTCGTGACTTTACAGCCTCCTGGGAATAAGGGCTATGCTTTACTTTTGTCTGTCATAATTGTATATATGTATTGGAAAAATATTTATCATTTACACAAACATTCATTCTGCCTTATCAGGCACTGAGAAG
>JAQFVV010012517.1:2895623-3000623 GCA_028023455.1 Epiperipatus broadwayi | reverse complement strand
ATATTATTATTATTTTTGGGATATTCTATATAGTAAAATAGCTAAATTCCGATGTTTCAGTACAATAACAAGTATCTTGTTCAGAGTGTCCTCTTTCTCAAATAATAGAAATGCATGTGAGATTTTAAATCGTTTTTATCTTTTTATTTTTCCTCATATTTGAATTGTATTGGTTGAGAAGTTTTAAAATTTATTTTTTTTTCCAATAGCTTCTTCCAAATGTTGTTAATCTTCTTTAATTCACATCTTTAATTTATGCCTTGGGCCTTTTAAAAATTTCTATAGCTTCTCTTAGCAATCTTTGGTCATATTGTTCAATTTTTACTAGAATATTTGTTTTATCAAAATTGATATCATAATTAGTTAATTATATGAGAATAAATAGCTGATGAATTGGATTTTTCTCTGACTGCCAGAATGTGTTTTTCCTTTCTAATATTTATTCTACCATTAGTCTGTCTAACATATGTACGTAAACTGACCATATATGGAATTTTATATACAGCATGACACTCCAAAGAAATTGTATCTTTAGGAAATAGAAATATCTCATTATTTTTTTTTTAAAAGTAGTGTAAACTGTGTGAATATTATTATTCTTTATAATGTTACCAATTTTCTTTATCAGCTATTTATTCTCACATAAAATTAACTAATCATGATATCAATTTTGATAAAACAAATATTCTATCAAAAAATGAACAATATGACCAGAGATTGCTAAAAGAAGCAATAGAGATTTTTAAAAGGCCCAAGAGAATAAATTTAAAGTGTGAATTAAAGAAGATTAACAACATTTGGAAGAGGTTATGAGAAGACAAAATAAATTTTAAAATTTCTCAACCACTAGAATTTAAATATGACAAGAAAAAAAAGATAAAAACGATTTTAAATCTGACTAGCATGCCTATTATTTCAGAAAGAGGATGCTCTGAGGAAGGTATTTGTTATTGTCTTGATACGTCAGCTATTTTGCTACACGGAATACGCAGAAAATAATATTAATATAAAATCATTTATCCATTAAAATATTAGAATATATATATATGAATCATTCACTGTGGTGACTTTTTTGGCATTTTTCCTCTGAGTTTAAAATCAAGTAACATTGTGGTCTTCCTTTACAGTTGTCAGATAAGGCAGAATGATTGAGTGTATAAATGATTTTTTTTTAAAAGATATATACAAATATGTCCGGCAAAAATAAATCATGGCCCTTATTCCCAGTAGATAGTAAATTTATCAGCAAAGGAAATGGTTGGAGATCAAAGTCTGGAGAGTGTTAAAAATACCTTGATTGTGAACCAAGGCTGCCATATGATAATAACTATTTATTTAGATACTTACCACTACAGATCACTTTCAAGGGAAGAAAGATTATAAGAATTGAACGATCTGTCTCATATTAAATGGGACATTATTGGTCTTTGTGAAGTTAAAAAAATGAAGAGAGAATTAATTTAAAATATGGACACACTCTCTACTACAATGACACAAATATTGAAAATACCCATGAAAAGTGGAAAAACAACATTTTGTGTAGATTTATTATGTATTGGAAAGAATGGCAAAATTAATTATTCAACTTAATATCAGATACCAAATGTAGATAATTCAGGTTGATGTCCCAACAAGTTCTCATAGTGATGAAATAGTAGATTTTTCTATGGATATACACAAGATTTTTGATCAGACTAAACAACATTTAAAATAGTTATGAGGATCTTTAATGCTAGAATTAGTAAACAAATGAAAGATGAAAGTGTTGTAGATAATTTTTTTATTATGGTAGTAGAAATAAGAAAGGGTATAGATTTGTGAAATTTTCAGAAAAAGAAAAACTTTATAATATGAATCCCTTTTTTTAGATAAATGTTAAAAAGAAATGAACATGGAAGCATCAAAATAAAAGCACAGCAGAATTTGTTTATAGTTTGACTAACAGAAAATACATATTTCAATATTGCAATGTCCTTAATAAATTGAAGACAAGAAGTGATCTTTGAATGGTAAGAGATAAGATAACTATTTACACAAAATTAGACAGACAAAAATTATTAAGAAAAACAATATTTACAGTTGAAATTCCTAATCTTCATAAACATTCTAATGAATTTAAATTAGGACTTGCTAATCATTTTCAAGTATTAGTAGATGTTGAACATGATTCAGATTTAAATGAAATTATTAGTAATATAAGTGATACACTTTTAAAAACTGTAAGAAAGGAAAGTGGTAGAAAAAAATCAGAAATTGACCAATAAAATTTCTTCTGAGACTAGAGAACTTATGAAGAAAAAAGGAATATGAAAAAATATATAAATAATGCATTAAGAAAGATTGAATATCTCAAATTTTGTAAAATAGTGTGAAAAAGAGTCGATACTGATACAAGAGGGTATAATGGTGAATTAGCAGGAAAGCTATAGAAGAGAAAAAACTATCAAGAGTGTAAGACAACATTTTGATATTGGTAAGAAACTTATATCTGCAATAAGAAAAAAAAAGATGGAGCTATTACTAAAAAGAGAGATAGCTTCATGAAATGGGTTGAACAGTTTTATCAAGAATTATATAAATGAGACATGCAATTAAATTTATAAAGAAGAACAAGGCTCCATGTAATAATGGTGTTATAATCAATATATTGAAAGAAGCAAATTAAAAATTAAAAAAAGGCAAGTTATATACCAAATGTTTAAGTGATGCACCAAATGATTGGAAGAATGTAGTATTAATATTAATATTTAAAAAAAAGATAAATAAGATATTAGAAATTATAGATCTGCCAGTCTTTCATCAGTTTTATACAAAATGTTTTCCAAGATAATTACAACACGTCTACAGAGAACATTGGATTTCAGCCAGCCAAAAGAACAAACTTGATTTAAAAGTGGTTTTAGTATTATCATATTCAAGTATTGAGATAGAAAGCATCAATGGATATGAATGTTTATTAGGCTACAGAATTGTAGATTATGAAAAGACATTTGATTTTATAAGCATTTCTTTAGTGGGATATTGCCATATTTTGAAAAATATTTATAAAAATGCAACAGCAACAATTTGATTACATAATAACACTAGGAAAATTAGCAGTAGGAAGCATGAAAGACAGAATGACTCCAAATCTCTAAAACTTTTACAGCAGGGCTGCAAAAAGTATTTTGTGGATTAAAATGTGAAGCTAAATGATTAAAAGTAAATGGATCTTATTTAAATCTTTTAGATATTTCAGATGATGTAATTGTTTTTGCCATGTTACAGGAAATGTTGCAAGAGTTATCAGATGAAAGTAAGCAAGCAGGACTAAAGGTAAATGTTAAAAAAACTAAAGTAAATGTTAAATGGATTTTTTCAAATGATGAAAATAAAGTCTGATTATATGAATCAAAAAAGTTAACAACTACAAAATACTTGGTCAGATTATCGTCACAGTATGAAAACATAATGAATGAAATTAATCATAGAATTAAAGTTATTTAATATTAAAGGGTAATATGCCAACTTGTTTGAAAAGGAATGTTTTTAATGAGTGTGTTTTAACAGTTCTTACTTAGGGATATAAGACTTGAACACTTAATATAAGGGCAAAACAGAGACTTCAGAACACCCAAAGAAGTATGGAGAGATGCATGTCAGGAGTAACAAGAAGAGATTGAAAACACAATACATGGTAAGAGAACAAATGTTTTACTGACATCATTGAAAGAATTATAACACTGAAGTGGAGTTGAGCTGGATTAATTGCTAGAAAATATGATCATAGATAGACAATTGAAATCTTAAATTGGATTTCAATAGATTTTAAAAGACCCAGAAAAAAATCATATGCAAGATGGATGGATAAAATAAGACGTGTTGCAGGAGTGATGTGGAGAATATGAATTAAACTTGGAGGATTGATTATATATATATATATATATATATATATAATCAATCCTCCATATATATATATATATATTGTACCCTCACTTCTCGATATATAATATAATTTAAAATATGACTAGCTCAATTAAATCATTATGCTTAGCTAAAATATGTATAACTATCTTTAATATATTTTTATAATACTATATCTTATCAGATTTATTATAACTTATCAAAAATTAATATAGTTCAATATTATGTACTAATTAAATAAGTATTTACTAAAATCATGAGACTGTGAAGTGAAGTTACAATTGGTAATTGAATTTACATTGAGTCAATGTCTTTCCAAGACACTGTCTCAATGGCATAAGAATACTATTACTTCTTTATTATCTCATTACTAACTCTACAGCACTCTTATGACTTTTATAAATGAACTATCTTTAATAATAATAAATAAATAAATCTCAATCTTTTATTAAGGAAATATAATTAAATAATCTCAGGTTCTTCTAATTATCTTAAAGTAATAATAATTCGTGCAAATAGGAATGATAAGGGATTTAATATCAAACCTAAATACACCTAACTTATTCTAATAGCAATAACTAACAATAATAATCTTTAGTGTATAGCTTAATCTTATCTATTTGATTATACCATTAATCATTAAGAAAATAAGTAAATCATATACATGTCTTTCATTTCCATATAGTATCTTAATTTTAAAATATACTAAAGTCTTATAATTTAACAATCTGTGGCAATAAATAATATTATACTCTTATATTGTGCATTATAATTACTTTGTGACCATTGTAATATTATATGTTAATGTCAATCAATTTCTATAAATTATATTAAGAAAATATTGTGTTTCTTTCTAAAATAATAATAATAATAAATTCATATTGTGCAAATATTATGTTTATTCAAATTATCTGTTGTCAAATGCTGTGGTGTAAAATAATGAATTCGACACACTTTTAAACAACTTAAACAAATTTATTTACATCAACTTTAACAAATAACTTATTTACACTATTTACATTTAAAGTGGAAACCAAAGAAAAAAAAAAAAAAAAAAAATAATAATACAAGATTTTTACACTGTTATTATTTCCATAATCATAAATAGATAATTTATACATTTCTTTAAAATGTTCTATCAATAACATTTAATTAAGTTTATGACTTTAAATTTTAATAAACATCATTTGTCATCAATTAATACAAGAAAAGGTTTTATGTGAAATATCATTCATGTAGCATATATGTAAATAAACAAACTTTAATAATTAAAATGCTACTTCACTTAAGTATTACTGCTATTTATATTATAATGTACTAGTATGTATTACATTTACTATTAATATTACTCAAAGATCAATTAATGTATAAACTGATATAACTTTGTAATATAATAACAATTATTGATTATAACTATTTATTTCATTCCAATATAATGTCATACTACATGTCTTATCAAAATATGCAATACGTATATGTTCTTTTAAAATAATATTTAAAATTATTCAACAATTTCAAATTTTATAAAGTATTATATTAAATAAAATTCTATGATTCTTTTCTATTTAAACTATTACTCTTCTTTACTTGTTATTCTTATTCCTTCCTAATAAACTTCTATCTACAAAAGTCATTTTAACCTTATTTAACTTCAGAAAAATAGATGACCAATTTTAAAAAAAAAATAATAACTATCCAAACTCTCTTATACCTCATCATCTATATACGATAAACCTTCAATCAAAATATAAATTTCTACATAAAATTAACTTACTTATCTAATAAAAATAAAAATAAAATATAGATTTTTATACCTCTTACTAACTTGAAAAGAAAAATAAATAACTTACACTAATATAATAAATCTAATTCCTAATATTGTAACAGAAACATTAAAATTTATTCACGAAAGAATCATATAATTATTTCTAGGTTCTCATATTATGTTGTACTAAATTTACATCATCAATTTAAAGTATGCATATTAAAATAAAACTGTTATTACTAATCTTATGCGTGTATATTCTTTAAATATTTATACATTCATTCAACAATCAAATAACATTTGGTTGATCTAAAGAAAACATAGCAAATACATCAAATTATTATTATTACATAATTTTTTACCATAAATGATACTTCAATGTACAGTCCATCACACGATGTCCTCCAGGATTACAGTTTTACAAAATAATTTCACATTTACACTCAACAATTATTCTTTAAAATATTACGTGTTGTATAATTATAAAAATAAACTTTATGCAATGAAATGTTATATTAATATTTAGTTATTTTTTTAAAAAAATGTAAATGTACCTTTCCTATCTTTAATAAATCAATAATTAATTAAATATTTATGTTAGTTAATAAATAAAAAACATATTACATAAAATCCAACGGTGTCTTCTTTCACCCATAATTGTTCTTTTTCCTAGGCACAAATTTTCACCAAACATTACTTCCTTTTCCGGTACATCACGTGTTTTTTAAAAGTTTTTATGAAAAAATGAAAACGTTCTTTTTTAAAAAATAAAGTAAAGTCAGTTCCACCATAAGCAAAATAAAATTAAAATAATTTATGGGATCTGGATTCATTTCTTTTTAATAAAAATATTATTTAAAAGTTATTATTTTTTAAAATTAGTCTATAATTTACAAAGTTCTTATTTAATTATTTTAATTGATTTGGATATCCACGTATATTTGATTTGCGCATTCCTTAACAAATATTTAGGTAAGATTAATTTTAAATTCTTCTGTACGACCAGCGTTCAGACTTTACTAATATAATAATTTTTTTTTATAGGTATTTCTTTACCCATTAAATTTCCAATTTATTTGCCTTTTAAAACTGTCAAAATTTAGTCTTTTAAACCATAAAGACTTAACAAGGCAAGTATTTATATAATTACTATTATTTACCATCTTTACCAAGATATATACTTAAATTTATAATTTACAAATACTTTCTTCATAAAGAAGTATTTCTCTTTCTTTAAAATATCTGTTTTATAAAATTAATTACAATCAGCTTTTAAATTTATATAAGGTCCAACATATTACTTTTATGCATCTAGTAACTCTCCTAGTTAATCCAGCGTTTGTTAAATTTTTAGTATAAAGTCTCCAATACATTTTATCCTTATACGATGTTTTCATGACTATTTGATAGTAAATTGAGCTTCGATCGAGACGATCAATAGGAAATTATAATTAAAATTAGCACTGCATATTTATCGGTAAACTTTTATAAATTATTTAAAACCACTCTCTTATAATTTTAAAATGATTTTGAGAGCGTCTATAATTTTACTTAGCTATCTCTAATAGCACACTTTACTTTAAAAATTACAATCACAATCCCCCTCCGAACAATTGAACCTTGGTTTTATACCGGAAGAAACTCCCCACTTGATTGGTAAATTAAACAATCAACTTGCTAGCTTATTTACATATTTTACCAACAAGACAGAATTAAAAATAAATAATGACTTATTTAATATTTATTATTTATCACATTATTAAATTCTTAAATTAATCTTTATCATTTATTTAAATCCATTAAACATTTTTTAAAATATACTTTCTTACTTTATTTCACTTTTAACTTTTATAAGATTATTTTTATAAATAAACTAAGTCTATTTTTATTCGTTATGTTTTTAAGCAGTATTTTAAAAATCAGATTTAATATTTCACATTAATTATTTTTATTTTTATCTCGTGATAGCCAATATAATATTTATAAATTTTATAACAGAATTTTAAAATAGTTTTGCAACTTTACTAAAAAAACTCCCAAGCATGTGTGTATGTGTCTAACTAACATCTGTTTTACAACACAGCTACAAACGCTTGTAATAATCTAAAAATAAACTAACAATTTCATTTTTTAAAAATAAATATTTTTAAAATAAATAATATATTATAACAACTTTTAAAATAATAATTCGATATTATTAAAATCAAATATTAATCTTCTATTATGTACTACTAATAATTAAAATATTTATATTCACTTATTAAATATTAATCTTTATCAACAGTAAATATATGCATTTAATTTTAACTTGTCTTTTTAAAACTTTTAACTTTAAACATTTATTTATTAAATTTATTAATGCAGTATTGATTATGGCCAGTTTTCCCAACCATATACTATTATCATCCCTATTGAAACGTCTCTCTCAAACATCAGCACAATTTTCACATATCAAATACTCATAAATTACTTTAATTACACTTTTTGAAAGATTGTTATAAATAAAATTAACATCATATAGCTAAATATATCTTAAATTTAAAATTTTTTTAATAGATTGATACAACAATTTATGGAGACCCATACAAAAGGGCACAATATATATATATATATATATATATATATATATATATATAAATATATATATATATATACAATATATATATATATATATATATATATATATATATATATATATATATATATATATTGTACCCTCACTTCTCGATATATGATATAATTTAAAATATGACTAGCTCAATTAAATCATTATGCTCAGCTAAAATATGTATAACTATCTTTAATATATTTTTATAATACTATATCTTATCAGATTTATTACAAACTTATCAAAAATTAATATAGTTCAATATTATGTACTAATTAAATAAGTATTTACTAAAATCATGAGACTGTGAAGTGAAGTTACAATTGGTAATTGAATTTACATTGAGCCAATGTCTTTCCAAGACACTGTCTCAATGGCATAAGAATACTATTACCTCTTTATTATCTCATTACTAACTCTACAGCACTCTTATGACTTTTATAAATGAACTATCTTTAATAATAATAGATAAATAAATCTCAATCTTTTGTTAAGGAAATATAATTAAACGATCTCAGGTTCTTCTAATTATCTTAAAGTAATAATAATTCGTGCAGATAGGAATGATAAGGGATTTAATATCAAACCTAAATACACCTAACTTATTCTAATAACAATAACTAACAATAATAATCTTTAGTGTATAGCTTAATCTTATCTATTTGATTATACTATTAATCATTAAGAAAATAAGTAAATCATATACATGTCTTTCATTTCCATATAGTATCTTAATTTTAAAATAGACCAAAATCTTATAATTTAACAATCTGTGGCAATAAATAATATTATACTCTTATATTGTGCATTATAATTACTTTGTGACCATTGTAATATTATATGTTAATGTCAATCAATTTCTATAAATTATATTAAGAAAATATTGTGTTTCTTTCTCAAATAATAAAATAATAAATTCATATTGTGCAAATATTATGTACATTCAAATTATCTGTTGTCAAATGCTGTGGTGTAAAATAATGAATTCGACACACTTTTAAAAACAACTTAACAAATTTATTTACATCAACTTTAACAAATAACTTATTTACACTATTTACATTTAAAGTGGAAACCAAAGAAAAATAAAAATAAAAAAATAATAATACAAGATTTTTACACTGTTACTATTTCCATAATCATAAATAGATAATTTATACATTTCTTAAAATGTTCTATCAATAACATTTAATTAAGTTTATGACTTTAAATTTTAATAAACATCATTTGTCATCAATTAATACAAGAAAAGGTTTTATGTGAAATATCATTCATGTAGCATATATGTAAATAAACAAACTTTAATAATTAAAATGCTATTTCACTTAAGTCTTACTGCTATTTATATTATAATGTACTAGTATGTATTACATTTACTATCAGTATTACTCAAATATTAATTAATGTATAAACTGATATAACTTTGTAATATAATAACAATTATTGATTATAATTATTTATTTCATTCCGATATAATGTCATACTACATGTCTTATCAAAATATGCAATACGTATATGTTCTTTTAAAATAATATTTAAAATTATTCAACAATTTCAAATTTTTATAAAGTATTATATCAAATAAAATTCTATGATTCTTTTCTATTTAAATTATTACTCTTTTTTACTTGTTATTCTTATTCCTTCCTAAAAAACTTCTATCTACAAAAGTCATTTTAACCTTATTTAACTTCAGAAAAATAGATGACCAATTTTAAAAAAAAATAATATTTATCCAAAATCTCTTATACCTCATCATCTATATACGATAAGCCTTCAATCAAAATATAAATTTCTACATAAAATTAACTTAACTTATCTAATAAAATAAAAATAAAATATAGATTTTTTATACCTCTTACTAACTTGAAAAGAAAAATAAATAACTTACAATAATATAATAAATCTAATTCCTAATATTGTAACAGAAACATTAAAATTTATTCACGAAAGAATCATATAATTATTTCTAGGTTCTCATATTATGTTGTACTAAATTTACATCATCAATTTAAAGTATGCATATTAAAATAAAACTGCTATTATTAATCTTATGCGTGTATATTATTTAAATATTAATACATTCATTCAACAATCAAATAACATTTGGTTGATCTAAAGAAAACATAGTAAATACATCAAATTATTATTATTACATAATTTTTTACCATAAATGATACTTTAATGTACAGTCCGTCACACGATGTCCTCCAGGATTACAGTTTTACAAAATAATTTCACATTTACACTCAACAATTATTCTTTAAAATATTACGTGTTGTATAATTATAAAATAAACTTTATGCAATGAAAAGTTATATTAATATTTAGTTATTATTTTTAAAAAAAAAAATGTAAATGTACCTTTCCTATCTTTAATAAATCAATAATTAATTAAATATTTATGTTAGTTAATAAATAAAAAACATATTACATAAAATCCAACGGTGTCTTCTTTTCACCCATAATTGTTCTTTTTCCTAGGCACAAATTTTCACCAAACATTACTTCCTTTTCCGG
Organism: Epiperipatus broadwayi; assembly: GCA_028023455.1. Classification (NCBI taxonomy): domain Eukaryota; kingdom Metazoa; phylum Onychophora; class Udeonychophora; order Euonychophora; family Peripatidae; genus Epiperipatus; species Epiperipatus broadwayi. The sequence continues at coordinate 2,989,827 of JAQFVV010012517.1, read as the reverse complement.
TACATCACGTGTTTTTTAAAAGTTTTTATGAAAAAAATGAAAACGTTCTTTTTTTAAAAAAAAATAAAAATAAAAGTCAAAGTCAGTTCCACCATAAGAATAAAATAATAATTAAAATAGTTTATGGAATCCGGATTCATTTCTTTTTTTAAAAAAATTATTATTTAAAAGTTATTATTTTTTAGAATTAGTCTATAATTTATAAAGTTCTTATTTAATTATTTTAAATTGATTTGGATATCCACGTATATTTGATTTGCGCATTCCTTAACAAATATTTAGGTAAGATTACTTTTAGATTCTTCTGTACGACCAGCGTTCAGACTTTACTAATATAATAATTTTATTTATAGGTATTTCTTTACCCATTAAATTTCCAATTTATTTGCCTTTTAAAACTGTCAAAATTTAGTCTTTTAAACCATAAAGACTTAACAAGGCAAGTATTTATATAATTACTGTTAATTATCATATCTTTATCAAGATATATACTTAAATTTATAATTTACAAATACTTTCTTCATAAAGAAGTATTTCTCATTCTTTTAAATATCTGTTTTATAAAAATTAATTACAATCAGCTTTTAAATTTATATAAGGTCCAACGTATTACTTTTATGCATCTAGTAACTCTCCTAGTTAATCCAGCGTTTGTTAAATTTTTAGTATAAAGTCTCCAATACATTTTATCCTTATACGATGTTTTCATGACTATTTGATAGTAAATTGAGCTTCAATAGAAACGATCAATAGGAAATTATAATTAAAATTAGCACTGCATATTTGTCGGTAAACTTTTATAAATTATTTTAAAAAACTACTCTCTTATAATTTTAAAACGATTTTGAGAGCGTCTATAATTACTTAGCTATTTCTAATAGCACACTTTACTTTAAAAATTTCAATCACAATCCCCCTCCGAACAATTGAACCTTGGTTTTATACCGGAAGAAACTCCCCACTTGATTGGTGAATTAAACAATCAACTTGCTAGCTTATTTACATATTTTACCAACAAGACAGAATTAAAAATAAATAATGACTTATTTAATATTTATTATTTATCACATTATTAAATTCTTAAATTAATCTTTATCGTTTATTTAAATCCATTAAACATTTTTTTAAAATATTCTTTCTTACTTTATTTCACTTTTAACTTTTATAAGATTATTTTTATAAACAAACTAAGTCTATTTTTATTCGTTATGTTTTTAAGCAGTATTTTAAAAATCAGATTTAATATTTCACATTAATTATTTTTATTTTTATCTCGTGATAGCCAATATAATACTTATAAATTTTATAACAGAATTTTAAAATAGTTTTGCAACTTTACTAAAAAAAACTCCCAAGCATGTGTGTATGTGTCTAATTAACATCTGTTTTTTACAACAAAGCTACAAACGCTTGTAATAATCTAAAAATAAACTAACAATTTCATTTTTTAAAAATAAATATTTTTAAAATAAATAATATCTTATAACAATTTTTAAAATAATAATTCGATATTATTAAAATCAAATATTAATCTTCTATTATGTACTACTAATAATTAAAATATTTATATTCATTTATTAAATATTAATCTTTATCAACAATAAATATATGCATTTAATTTTAACTTGTCTTTTTTTAAAACTTTAACTTTAAACATTTATTTATTAAATTTATTAATGCAGTATTGATTATGGCCAGTTTTCCCAACCATATACTATTATCATCCCTATTGAAACGTCTCTCTCAAACATCAGCACAATTTTCACATATCAAATATTCATAGATTACTTTAATTACACTTTTTAAAAGATTGTTATAAATAAAATTAACATCATATAGCTAAATATATCTTAAATTTAAAATTTTTTTAATAGATTGATACAACAATTTATGGAGACCCATACAAAAGGGCACATATCCTCCTCCTTCGGATAAAAATTTTAAATTAACCATCTACCTTCATCTTCTTTAATCTACAATTAACATCTTCATTTTTCATATCATTAAATATCATAATAAATCACTTTAACATGAAATTTTATAAAGCATTGGAACTTCACATTAAAATCTCAACCAGAAAACACTTTTAAATAAAATCATCATACTTTCTTTTACTTTATAAAATTAAGTCTCACTTTTCCTTTATTTATATCTTTAATTAGGTCATTTTTTATTTCCCTAATCTTACTATGAAATATCATATGTTTAAATTCCTTTAAATAACACCTTTTACACAAACTAAACTATAAATACATATTTCTATAGTTAACACTATCTTTTAAATCACATTTTTGTATTTTACTTTTACACTTGTTGCTAGTTTCATTAGCAGTTTTTAATGAATCATTATCTAATAAATTTAGACACTTTTCATCTAAAGAGATTAACTTTATCCCTGAAGATTTATTAATTTTATGATCACTACTACAATATTTATGAAAATTCTTAAATTCATCCATAACTCTTTTCATAAATTGATCTTTTATAAGATCTACTCACTCTTATCATATTATTCATTTCTCCCTAAATTAACATTTACTGACTTGATAATAAATTATTTCATTATATAAAAATATAATATCTGAACACCACACTAAAATCTTCACCCACAATACATCCTTTGAAAATTGTAATTCACACTTCAGAAGGATATGGAATTAAACTTCTTGCATTATAAGTTCCTTTCTCACCATCTGGTGTGGTTAACATAAATGCATTTTCACCTACTTTGCAAGATATTCTATATGGACCCTCATATAGACTAAGAAATTTTTTGAACTGATTTCTTTGAAGGTTGCTAACATGGAAAGACCTTTTTAATTTAATTTCTTACTACTAGCTTTATTAGCTGGTCTTTTTAAAATTGTGGTCACACCACTAGTAGAAGGCTGATTATTTTGATCATCATTTCTGTCCCTAAATGTATCAAATTTAACAAATTTTTTTAAATGTGGAGACATCCTATCTCTACCTCTGTACTCAAATCTCCTTTTATACCCTGCAGAAGATCTCACACCAGTGTTAACATTAATATTTGCTAACGGATAATTATTTCTATCTTTGTTTATTTTAAATCTATTGTCCATAGATAATTCAGCTACTTCAAGAGCATCTAATACCTCTGATACTTCTTCTATTGAACCACGATCAGCAGCTATCAACAACTGTTCAACGTTTTTAGGTAAGTTATGCCTTACGATTCTTACAATCTGTCCTTCTGATAATGGACAAGCAGTCAATGTTTTCAACCGAACAGCTTGATTTCTGAAAAAGCTTGTATAACTGCCTTTGCTGATATGGTATTTTTCTTGAGTAATTTGGTATCTAATGCAATCTTGTTTATCAGAGTTCCAAAAACTTCCAACAATAAAACACTTAAAGTCGCCGTAAGTTATTGGTTTCTCAAACAGTGATTGCCACCAATCTTTGGCAATTCCATACAAATGATTGCTACAAACTGCCACTTTTTCTTTTTCTGACAATGAGCATATGGAAAATAATTCGTCTAAATTATTTAAAAATTCTGAGGGATTTTCCATATACTCTCCTTTAAATGGTTTGACTTTCATAAAACGTAAAGCCATTGAATTATTTGCATTTCCTTCACAATTAACCACTTCTCTACTCGGTCTACTATCAATTTCTTTCACAACAGTATTTTCTGACTGATTACTATTACCCTTCCTTACCAATTCTATTTTATTTATTCGTGATGAATTAACATAATCTTCATATGCCTTATCACTTATTTTCCCTTTTAATACTTCTGTCTTTGTATTATTTACATTTTTTATCTCTATTTGGTCATACATCTGTTGAAATTTTCCCTCTAAATCCATTTGTTCAAGCACTTGCTTAACATACCCTTTCTGTTCCTTCCTAAATTCATCCAAATTTTTATCTAAGATTTCTTTATACTTATCATTATTTTGCTCTAACATACCTGCATGCTCTTTTATATCATTTTGCATACGTTTTAAATTCTCTCCTACCTTTGATCGATATTTATGTTCATCGATTCTTTTAACATCTAGTTCCTTAAATTTTTCAATTAGTTCCTTCTCTATTTCATCCTTTATATCTCCTTTAGTCTGAACTATTGCACTCCTAACACTTTTAATATCTTCACTAACATTATTAACATGGCTTTTAACCTCACAAATCTCACTATCAACCTTTAATTTATAGCTATCAATTTTTAAAGCTAAATCATTATTATTTATCCTACATTGATCAATAGATTCTGCTATTTGATCTTTCAAATTTTTAATCGTACTCTCTGAAAATTCACAAAATTTTCTTTCCAACAATTCCTGATTTTTATCATCAATTTTTATTACTTCTAACTTTAAAGATTCAACTACTTCTTCATTTTTACTAAACTTTATATCCAGATTATTAATTTTATCTTCCACTTCTTTTTTAAAATTCTTTACAATTTCAGAATTATCATCAATCTTTTTATTTATATTGTCTATACAAAATCTGATTTCTTCTTTATAGCTTTACTTAAGTCTCTCTTTAACTTCTTTAATATTTTCCTCAAGAGTCTGCATACTACTTTTATATTACTCTCCTCATTTCATATCTTCTCTAAGAGCATCAAATCTAATACTATTTTTATTACTCTCCTCTTTCATTTCTTCTTTAATAGCATCAAATCTAATACTATTTTTATGACTCTCCTCTTTCATTTCTTCTTTAATAGCATCAAATCTAATACTATTTTTATGACTCTCCTCTTTCATTTCTTCTTTAATATAATTACTCTCCTCTTTCATTTCTTCTTTAATATAATTACTCTCCTCTTTCACTGAATTAATAATACCTTGACTCATTAATTCAAAATGCTTCATAAAATCAAACATTGAGAAGTTCTCTATATCTTTCTCAGTTTTTACTACTTCTTTCTCTACTGTTTTAAAAATTATCTCTTCCTCCTCCTCTATTTCACTATCCATATTTTGAGTATTTTCTAATATTGTCTCAAAATCTACTAATTTCTCCCCTTCTTTTCTCTCCTCACAACTATTATCCTCAACAATAAAATTAGACATCTCAACCTCTAAATCTTTATCCCAGTTATTCATTTCTATATTTTTTAAAATTCAATTCTATTAGTATGCAGTACTTATTATCAATATTTCAAAAATAATAATTCCCTATCAACCTTTCCATCTCCACTCAATTCACTTCTACAATTAATCACAAAACATCATCTTTGAAAACTCTACACTATTTATTATAAACTAATTATATAACTACGAATAACAAAATTGTGTCATGTCATTAATTTTCACACCTATGATCCACAGACAATTTGCACATAATATATTATATTAAATATACATTTTAAAATATCTTAAGAATTGACATGGTCATATTACAAAATAATTATTTGCCACATTTTCATCATTTACATATTTATTTGCTTATTAATTTAAAATTAACCTAGTATTTAATTTTTTAAATAATCATATTATAGATACCACATGAAAATATAATAACTTTACTAATAAGATTTTTATTTTAATTTTACAATTAACATCTAATCACTTATAACTACTATTATAGAAATACTAAACTATTTATATTTAATAAATATACTAATCATTAATTCCTAAATTATACATTTTAACCCATACACTATTTTTACTAACAAATCTATACCTATCACTCTATTCCCCTAACATATACCAACCCTGAAATTATGTATATCCTAATCCTTAACTAAATATCTAAGCCTAAAACGTTTGGGCGCCAAAATCCTAACTACCGTTTGTACCCTCACTTCTCGATATATGATATAATTTAAAATATGACTAGCTCAATTAAATCATTATGCTCAGCTAAAATATGTATAACTATCTTTAATATATTTTTATAATATTATATCTTATTAGATTTATTATAACTTATCAAAAATTAATATAGTTCAATATTATGTACTAATTAAATAAGTATTTACTAAAATCATGAGACTGTGAAGTGAAGTTACAATTGGTAATTGAATTTACATTGAGCCAATGTCTTTCCAAGACACTGTCTCAATGGCATAAGAATACTATTACCTCTTTATTATCTCATTACTAACTCTACAGCACTCTTATGACTTTTATAAATGAACTATCTTTAATAATAATAGATAAATAAATCTCAATCTTTTGTTAAGGAAATATAATTAAACGATCTCAGGTTCTTCTAATTATCTTAAAGTAATAATAATTCGTGCAGATAGGAATGATAAGGGATTTAATATCAAACCTAAATACACCTAACTTATTCTAATAACAATAACTAACAATAATAATCTTTAGTGTATAGCTTAATCTTATCTATTTGATTATACTATTAATCATTAAGAAAATAAGTAAATCATATACATGTCTTTCATTTCCATATAGTATCTTAATTTTAAAATATACTAAAATCTTATAATTTAACAATTTGTGGCAATAAATAATATTATACTCTTATATTGTGCATTATAATTACTTTGTGACCATTGTAATATTATATGTTAATGTCAATCAATTTCTATAAATTATATTAAGAAAATATTGTGTTTCTTTCTCAAATAATAAAATAATAAATTCATATTGTGCAAATATTATGTACATTCAAATTATCTGTTGTCAAATGCTGTGGTGTAAAATAATGAATTCGACACACTTTTAAAACAACTTAAACAAATTTATTTACATCAACTTTAACAAATAACTTATTTACACTATTTACATTTAAAGTGGAAACCAAAGAAAAATAAAAATAAAAAATAATAATACAAGATTTTTACACTGTTACTATTTCCATAATCATAAATAGATAATTTATACATTTCTTAAAATGTTCTATCAATAACATTTAATTAAGTTTATGACTTTAAATTTTAATAAACATCATTTGTCATCAATTAATACAAGAAAAGGTTTTATGTGAAATATCATTCATGTAGCATATATGTAAATAAACATACTTTAATAATTTAAATGCTATTTCACTTAAGTCTTACTGTTATTTATATTATAATGTACTAGGATGTATTACATTTACTATCAGTATTACTCAAATATTAATTAATGTATAAACTGATATAACTTTGTAATATAATAACAATTATTGATTATAATTATTTATTTCATTCCGATATAATGTCATACTACATGTCTTATCAAAATATGCAATACGTATATGTTCTTTTAAAATAATATTTAAAATTATTCAACAATTTCAAATTTTTATAAAGTATTATATCAAATAAAATTCTATGATTCTTTTCTATTTAAATTATTACTCTTCTTTACTTGTTATTCTTATTCCTTCCTAAAAAACTTCTATCTACAAAAGTCATTTTAACCTTATTTAACTTCAGAAAAATAGATGACCAATTTTAAAAAAAAATAATAATATTTATCCAAAATCTCTTATACCTCATCATCTATATACGATAAGCCTTCAATTAAAATATAAATTTCTATGTAAAATTAACTTACTTATCTAATAAAAATAAAAATAAAATATAGATTTTTTATACCTCTTACTAACTTGAAAAGAAAAATAAATAACTTACAATAATATAATAAATCTAATTCCTAATATTGTAGCAGAAACATTAAAATTTATTCACGAAAGAATCATATAATTATTTCTAGGTTCTCATATTATGTTGTACTAAATTTACATCATCAATTTAAAGTATGCATATTAAAATAAAACTGCTATTATTAATCTTATGCGTGTATATTATTTAAATATTAATACATTCATTCAACAATCAAATAACATTTGGTTGATCTAAAGAAAACATAGTAAATACATCAAATTATTATTATTACATAATTTTTTACCATAAATGATACTTTAATGTACAGTCCGTCACACGATGTCCTCCAGGATTACAGTTTTACAAAATAATTTCACATTTACACTCAACAATTATTCTTTAAAATATTACGTGTTGTATAATTATAAAATAAACTTTATGCAATGAAAAGTTATATTAATATTTAGTTATTATTTTTAAAAAAAAATGTAAATGTACCTTTCCTATCTTTAATAAATCAATAATTAATTAAATATTTATGTTAGTTAATAAATAAAAAAACATATTACATAAAATCCAACGGTGTCTTCTTTCATCCATAATTGTTCTTTTTCCTAGGCACAAATTTTCACCAAACATTACTTCCTTTTCCGGTACATCACGTGTTTTTAAAAGTTTTTATGAAAAAAATGAAAACGTTCTTTTTTTTTTTAAAAAAAAAATAAAAATAAAAGTCAAAGTCAGTTCCACCATAAGAATAAAATAATAATTAAAATAGTTTATATGATCCGAGTTCATTTCTTTTAAAGGAAAAAAAAAAAATTATTTTAAAAGTTATTATTTTTTAGAATTAGTCTATAGTTTATAAAGTTCTTATTTAATTATTTTTAATTGATTTGGATATCCACGTATATTTGATTTGCGCATTCCTTAACAAATATTTAGGTAAGATTACTTTTAGATTCTTCTGTACGACCAGCGTTCAGACTTTACTAATATAATAATTTTATTTATAGGTATTTCTTTACCCATTAAATTTCCAATTTATTTGCCTTTTAAAACTGTCAAAATTTAGTCTTTTAAACCATAAAGACTTAACAAGGCAAGTATTTATATAATCATTATTATTTACCATATCTTTATCAAGATATATACTTAGATTTATAATTTACAAATACTTTCTTCATAAAGAAGTATTTCTCATTCTTTTAAATATCTGTTTTATAAAAATTAATTACCATCAGCTTTTAAATTTATATAAGGTCCAACGTATTACTTTTATGCATCTAATAACTCTCCTAGTTAATCCAGCGTTTGTTAAATTTTTAGTATAAAGTCTCCAATACATTTTATCCTTATTCGATGTTTTCATGACTATTTGATAGTAAATTGAGCTTCAATAGAAACGATCAATAGGAAATTATAGTTAAAATTAGCACTGCATATTTATCGGTAAACTTTTATAAATTATTTTAAAAAATTACTCTCTTATAATTTTAAAACGATTTTGAGAGCGTCTATAATTACTTAGCTATTTCTAATAGCACACTTTACTTTAAGAATTTCAATCACAATCCCCCTCCGAACAATTGAACCTTGGTTTTATACCGGAAGAAACTCCCCACTTGATTGGTGAATTAAACAATCAACTTGCTAGCTTATTTACATATTTTACCAACAAGACAGAATTAAAAATAAATAATGACTTATTTAATATTTATTATTTATCACATTATTAAATTCTTAAATTAATCTTTATCGTTTATTTAAATCCATTAAACATTTTTTAAAATATTCTTTCTTACTTTATTTCACTTTTAACTTTTATAAGATTATTTTTATAAACAAATTAAGTCTATTTTTATTCGTTATGTTTTTTAAGCAGTATTTTAAAAATCAGATTTAATATTTCACATTAATTATTTTTATTTTTATCTCGTGATAGCCAATATAATATTTATAAATTTTATAACAGAATTTTAAAATAGTTTTGCAACTTTACTAAAAAAAACTCCCAAGCATGTGTGTATGTGTCTAATTAACATCTGTTTTTTACAACAAAGCTACAAACGCTTGTAATAATCTAAAAATAAACTAACAATTCATTTTTTAAAAATAAATATTTTTAAAATAAATAATATCTTATAACAATTTTTAAAATAATAATTCGATATTATTAAAATCAAATATTAATCTTCTATTATGTACTACTAATAATTAAAATATTTATATTCATTTATTAAATATTAATCTTTATCAACAATAAATATATGCATTTAATTTTAACTTGTCTTTTTAAAACTTTAACTTTAAACATTTATTTATTAAATTTATTAATGCAGTATTGATTATGGCCAGTTTTCCCAACCATATACTATTATCATCCCTATTGAAACGTCTCTCTCAAACATCAGCACAATTTTCACATATCAAATACTCATGAATTACTTTAATTACACTTTTTAAAAGATTGTTATAAATAAAATTAACATCATATAGCTAAATATATCTTAAATTTAAAATTTTTTTAATAGATTGATACAACAATTTATGGAGACCCATACAAAAGGGCACAATATATATATATATATATATATATATATATATATATATATATATATATATATATATATATATATATATATATATATATATATATATATATATATATATATATATATATAAAGATACATTTTATTGAAACTAATTTATATAAAAATGCCCGTAAAGAAAACAAAAAAGTTAAAACTGAAAATTAGATTAATCATGCATATATTTTATTTTTGAATATTTTAGCTTTTTACAGTTATTGGTTTTAATTTACATTTTGTCTAATGCATTAGCAAAATTTATTTTGATATTTAATAATATATGAATTTAATTCTGTGATACTTTAGATTTAATCAGTCCCATGTATGCTTTTTTAAACAAAATTATTTTAGTTTTTTTATGCCACAAAACCACATAATATATGCAAAAAGTTAATTATCTTCATAATTTAAACAAAACTTGTATGATCATAAACATTCAAATGAAAATAACATTATAAATTGTTTATAATGATTTTTTTCCATTAATATTCATACAATTTAATCATTTATGTAATAGAAAGCAATCAATTCCTTTAAGAGCGAGACATATTGAGTCAATATATACATTATGATCTGATGTCGTTTACACACACGCACACATGTACACATTTCGAAGAATTATATACTTTTTATATATTTATTCACAAGATCTTTTTAATAAAGACATATTTGATTATTAATTATTTTTATAAAGTTATTAATTATTATATTTATTATAATTTTAGTTATATCTTTTTATTTAATAAGAAGAAAATTTCTTTCCCATTTTCTTTTTTTTTTAAATAATGACGTTAATCTTATTCTTGTCATGCTAATTATTATTTTTTTTCTAATGTTTGCAAGTACGTTTGAATTGTTAATTATAGTTTTTACATAAGTATAAACATCATTATATATTTATATTAACACGTACACACATGATTTCAAATTATATATTTGCTCATAAATGTTCCTATTTTTAATTAGTATTAATGGTTTAACATAATTTTAATAATTTTCTAAATATTATATATGAATACACACACAGGCAATATTTAAAAAAAAAAGAGACATCAATGTTTTAATTAATAAAGTCAAAAATCATGTGGGATGTAGTAATTACAAAAATAACTATCAAGATACTGCAGTACTGTATTCATATATATATATATATATTATTACAATTATTTCATGTTATAGAGTCATGATTTAAAATAAAAAGTTGTCAACATTGTGCTCCTAAGGAAAGTTTTGCGATGATAGTGTATAGTTATAAATTAGATAATGTGATTTAATAGTAACCAATAAAATGTTAAAACTGTAACTTTGTAAATGATTTACAAAGAATTCAATTACTAGATTAAGATAATTAATTTATATTATTGTTTTTATACCCATGTATAAAAATAAAAGATATCAGTTACCTTACACAATCATATATATATATATATATATATATATATATATATATATATATAATTTGATTTCTGGTCCACAATATTGTTAGCAATCATTTCAAACAAATACATTAAAAATTATTAAGAATTTATAAAACAAAGGATTATTACTAAGGCAAGACACAAACTTTAATTTTCAACTAAAGATTAATACATTTGTTGTTTTAATTTAACATAATGCTATTTTTTCATATGTAATAACCTTCTAAATATATTTAAAATGGTAGTTGTAACTCGTGCCTCATGTGGCCGCAAGAGGTGCTGTTTCCATGTCAACTACAGAAATATTCAGAATAGGGGCCCAAATGCAGCATTGCAAGTTCCAACCGCTAGTTGGCGCTGTTTACCATGTGTATGCACAGTAATCTTATTCAACTAGCATCAAGGATTACTGCCCTCTTGGTGGTGCTGATAGGCATAGGTAAACACATCTAGCTTACATCATCTGCTACAAGCAACTACCAGCAATCTAGCCCACTACATGGCTCTGTTTCTCCATGCTACACATGGAAAAAACTGTGCCATTTGCTAGTGATATTGATACTCACTAGCTAGTGTTGTTTTCTATGCACATTGAATATTTCTGTGGTTGACACAAAAACAGCACCTCTTGTGGCCACATGGGGTTAAGTTACAAGTACCCAATTTATTATTGAAAATCATATATTCATATGAAACACATGCTACAACTAAACTGATAACTTAAATTTTATAAATTATTATTATTCACATACAAAAGACAACTATTCATCAACTTGAACTTATGTATCCAATATATGGAACAATATTTAAGAAAAAAAAATGCCTGTATTTTTTTGATCAACCACAATCTTCAGAGAGTTAACATAGACCCTCCATTTTAAAATCTAAATTTTGGCATAACCTTCATAACTTTTTAGCACAAATAAGAGTATTAATTAAGACTTATTTCCATTGTATAATTCTTGGTAGAAATATAATGATGTGGAATAACTATTTTTTATAAAATAAATGAGCAACTAGGCTAAAGCTTTCTGATTCTTTAAGCAAGTGTAAATTTTAATATAGAATATATTCTAAAGTATAGTATCACTTTTCTCACTTGAGCTGTAATTATGACCTATAATTATTAAATCTTGTAGGATATTATATTAATTCTGAGAAACTCTCTCTTTCTAAACTTTTATCTACAACTTTATAAATTTTAATGTCTACTAATTTATTACTTTGCTTTTATCCATATTTTATATAAATTTGATTAAATAATATATACTTTTTATATTTCTCAAGATATTCAATTGGTTCTTTTATATATTATCTGTCATATTTTTATTTCTACACATAAATGCCCACGTAAATTTCCTCATTTTAAATAATTGAACCAAAAAGGATTTCAGCAAAAAAAAAAAATTTTTAAATACTTACACAATAGTATGCTTTTTTTTTTTTTGCAAGTAAAATTTAAATATGATTTTCATTTAACAAATTATAAAATTTATAATTTCATTATTTTTTCGATTTTATCAAAAAGAATTTTAACCCTTTTTAAACTAGACTGCACATGTCATTATACATACATCAAGATTTATACTTCAATACTGGTCTATTAAGTAAATGAAATATTTTCAATATCCTCAATAGGCCATTGTTGGAGTATTAATCTTGATGAATATTAACATATGGAAAGTCAATATAGATAGATAGATAGATAGATAGATAGATAGATAGATAGATAGATAGATAGATAGATAGATAGATAGATAGATAGATAGATAGATAGATAGATAGATAGATAGATAGATAGATAGATAGATAGATAGATAGATAGATAGATAGATAGATAGATAGATAGATAGATAGATAGATAGATAGATAGATGGATGGATGGATGGATGGATGGATGGATGGATGGATGGATGGATGGATAGATAGATAGATAGATAGATAGATAGATAGATAGATAGATAGATAGATAGATAGATAGATAGATAGATAGATTGGTAGGTAGATAGATAGATAGATAGATAGATAGATAGATAGATAGATAGATAGATAGATAGATAGATAGATAGATAGATAGATAGATAGATAGATAGATAGATAGATAGATAGATAGATAGATAATTGTCTAGCTATTTGGCAGAAACATGGTAGTCAATATGTAATATAAAATAAATTATCTAGATCATAAAACAGTTCCTTTACATTTAATTACGTATTTCAAGTAGTAGAATAATTATATATTAATATTTATCCAACTTTAAGCTACATTAATGCAACATCCTCTAATATAAAAAGCATATACATTGCAGACGAAAAATGATTTTTTAGTACTTTTTAATCAGCTATCTACGATAATATAAAGATAGTAGATTAAAGTGAAGATATTTTTGAAACTTTTTTTAAGTTGTCTTAATAATTGGCATTGTTGTATTCCTTCTCCATGCAATATCTTGGACAAGAGATGTAATTCGATTCATTATTCATCAGTAAAATTAATAAATTTAATATAAGTATCGTTGCATAAATATAACAAAGCCTTGTGGGCTTATTTCTGAGTAATAAATTTATCAATACCATTACACAATAAATCAAAAATAGATTCAATCACAACTTTTGTCATTACTGTTAGACAGTAAATATCTTAAGGTAATGATACATTTTACTCATTCGGGATAACATTGTTAATTAATAATCTATATTTGGATACACAAAACTAATTAATACAGCAGTTTTAAACTATATATAACCATGGAATGTTTCAAACAGCAATAAGTAAAAAATCAGTTAAAGCAGTTTTATAGCTATATCATATTTGAACTTATTAAATGCAGTGAAACATGAAATTTGTAAAGGAAATAAATATCTACACCCATATTTGAATTAATTCATATTGGAAAGGAATAACAATCCAAGTACTTTTACAAAATAATTATATAATAAGACATAATGTAACAGAAAAAGAAGATAATGTTTATTTTATATAAATTAACTTGTATGACAATAAAATAAAGAGCTTAGATAACAAAATAACAATTACACCAATACAAAATTAGTTCTGGAAATAAATAGTTTGCAAAGTTTAATAGAAATTACAAACTACTTTACAGACAAATGTAGTTATTGTCATTTCAAAAATTTTAATAAATCCATTTCATTTGCTTTTTCTGAATCTTAATGTTAGCATATCTACAAATAAAATTAGAGTGACCTTTCAAACCAAAACGATAATAAATAGACTTCTTTCAACATAGTTAATAATTTTATTTTGCAAAGTAAAGTTAATTTCTATTAAGCTTAATACCCTTGCAAATAAGTAAATATTAAATTTGTAAATACTAATTCATACTGTTTAAAAATATGCAGTCATTAGAATAATAAACTTCCCATGTGCAGAATTATTTTATCCACTTTCTTGGAAGATCTAAGAAAAAATATGTCGAATATAAGTAACTATACTACTATATATGTTGAATATGAATAACTATATAATAGTTTGATATGACTTCAAGATCTTTATACTTTTTAAATTTCAGTTTTATCAATCTGAAAATTTAAAAAAGGGATAAATATTACTGACTGACAGAGGTATAAATTCATTGATTTAATGTTTATACACCAGCTTCTCATAAATAAATATAAGAAAAGTAAAATCTCAGAAGTATCTTCGTTACTCAGTTGTGCAGTATGTGGTTTTGTAATAGACAACTACTCTTGAGTAAAAGTGTTAAGTATTACCATAGAATGTAGGGAAACCTTTTCAAACATATTATTTTCTGGTCATTGATGAGGTACTAATTAATACTGATTGTGATTTGTTTAAATCACACACTTTATAAGTATGTTTTTATTTGGTAAGTAAATATGAGGAAAATGTATCACTGAAACCGTGCTTTACATATTGTTTGTGCTTTTGTCAAGACATCTAACTTTTTTTAATCAAAACTATCACAAAGTTTAAAATCATCTCATTGTTCACATATATTTATTCATCTTATATAGTATTATTTGAAATAAAACCATGTATTACAGAATATGTTCATTTCACTTTTTTTACAATCTTTTTTGGAATAGTTTATCAACATTTCTATAAAGTAACTGTAAAATTCAAAATTCAATATAGTTTTGATGATAGAAATTTTAAATTGATCTAATTAAGGCAAAATAAGATTGTTACATTTTTTTTTTTGCTTCTAGATTTAAGCTGTTCCTGTCAATTTAAAATTTAATCATCCAAATCATTTTTAATTTTTAAATTTAACATATAAAGATTTTTATTGATTAAGTAATATTTAAATCTTGATGGATTCATTTAAATTTTTGAAATGACAATAACTACATTTGTCTGTAAAGTAGTTTGTAATTTCTATTAAACTTTGCAAACTATTTATTTCCAGAACTAATTTTGTATTGGTGTAATTGTTATTTTGTTATCTAAGCTCTTTATTTTATTGTCATACAAGTTAATTTATATAAAATAAACATTATCTTCTTTTTATGTTACATTATGTGTTAATATATAATTATTTTGTAAAAGTACTTTCTAAGCTTTACTGTTTAATGATTTTTTTTTTTTTTGGCTCTACTGTTTTGATTATTAAGAAGTTTTGTTCATGGTTGTAACAGAAATATTTAAATTGTTGTTATGAATTGTTTATAGTATAGACATTATATATCTATCCATTTATCCATATATTTATCTATCTATTTATCTATACATCTATCTATAATAACTTTTTTAAACCTCTAATTCCTACAAAATCTACATTTTCAGTATATAAATGTCCATAACATTTATTTTTCCTATAAATATGATATTTTATATATCGAAAGCTTGCTAAGCATTAATAAAATCAAAGTTTAGATTATAAAGTCTACTTTTTCAATACGAATGTCCATAGGTTTATTTAAATATTACAATAATCCAAAAAAGAATAAAAATATTTATTTTGATTATAATCCATATTATAAATACATGTTGTATGTTAATTATTTTTCAAAAAAAAAATATAAATATATTTGCTATCTGTATATGTGTAAACAGAATATTATATTTAACGTTTTTATGGTTATATAATATAAATAAATTATTTAACTATATATATATACATTAGTTTTTATTTCACTATTTTTTCTGCAGTAATTTTTTAATTTATAATAAAATTTCCAATCAAACATACACACATGTATATATATATATATATATATATATATATATATATATATACATATATGTGTATAATTATATATATATATATATATATATATATATATATATATAACAAGGGTAATTTTACCACAGTACATATTTTCATATAACTGAATATAACAATAAATGAATTTGAACCTGGATTATATACAATCAAAAATATTCACGCATTAAATATAATGAGATTTTTAAGATGTGTACCACAAACCTTGTTTCAAATAAATACTAAGTTAAATGATTACTAAAATTCAAATAAAAAATTCAATTCAAATATATAGATAATAATGATGAACTATAATAAATATACAAGTACTCCGAAAAATATTTTATTTGTTTTCAGTTTCAATAAAAAGAAACTCAAGTGTGCCAAACATCCTAGAAAGAAATTTATCATTTGAAACAGTTTTTAAAAGGATGATCATCATCAATTATTGTCACTATCCCAGCATGTTCCCCAGTGGATTACATGATTTTTCAAGACTGTGGACATTATCTATCATAAGTGTGTAAAAAGCATATATTTGGATTGAGTTACAAATTAAATGGATTTGATAAAAAATAATTATTAATAATGATAAATAAAACTGTTGAGTATATAATCGCATCTATCAACATGCACACAAAACTATTAAATATTATATAACATAAAATATTTTGAAGCTAAGCTAAGTGCGAGTTTGAAATAGTAACCAACCATGATTTTTTTTTCTGGCACCATTTTTTTTTAAATATTTTACTGTTGTCTTTCTTAGTTTGTCTTTTTCTTGAATACTGGTGATATTAGAGAAAATAAATATAGAAACAGTAGTGACATTAAATGAAGTATACTTTTTATGCAACATGAGTAATTTATATGGCACTATTTATTGTTTTTTGATGGTATAATAGAGGCATTATAAAGCTGGTTTTTCAAGCTTCAGCACTAATTTCTAGATCTGACTGCATTTTTAGGAATTTTGAATCATGCAGTTTTTGGTTATCTATCCACACATTGTAAATGGTTTTCCTCTAAATAAAATAATTATTCTGACTGCTGTAACTGGAATATTGAAATATACTTTTAAAACAGTCAATAAAAGATGACCTACAATGGAAAAAGAGTTTTAATCAGCAGTTGTTTATTTCCATGTGATTACAGCAACATAGCTTCAATAGTAGATTGCACTTTAATGCAAAGCAATATAAAATGAATTTCTGGGCTCCTAGAATTAGAATGATAGTACCTGTTTCATGTTTCAGACATATTTATACTTACTTGATGTTATTCAAACAATATATACATCACTATCTAAGGAAAATATGACTTTTGCAACATTACAGTAATATATATTTTTTAAAAAATAATGTCCCTTTATTCTCTTCAAAATATACTGTAAATATACATTTTATGTATATCATGTTTTTTACATAAATATGGGAATAAAAGAAGGGAAAAATAGCTTGTCTTTTTCCCTCTTTATTTACATTTCATGATACAGAAAGAATAAAAATTCACTGCCAATTTGTAAGATTTTAATTATAACTTCTAAAATATTATCAATTTCAAAATTGTAATACTATATTTAATTTTGGCATCCAATTTAACTATAGAAATATGAAAAATTTTATTATAAAACTCACTTCAGGAAAATTGAACTAAAACAAATTCCAATTTAGATTTTGTTTTAGAAATTATGCAATTCTTTCATGTATAAATACTATTTTCCATTTTTCTTTACAATTTTATTATCATTCAGTTTCTCATATATTACAAAATAATACTTAATAATCATAAATAATATGTATGAATTATTTTTTTCTTAAAATTTAGGAAGCCTACATTTTTATTTGTCAAGTGATGTACATATATTTACACATACATTAATATTAGTTTGAATATTTGTTAGTCAATTCAGGTGAATTTTTATTAAATATTTTTGTCATCTCTGCTTTGTTATAGAATAATCAATCTGAGCTACATCAAATTTATTGCAGCTACAAATTCTTTTTATTTAAGATGAGACAATGGGACAGTGTAACTTTTAATTTTTCATTTGTATCCTTACTATAAAACTTTTAACTCCTATTAATTTCTCTAATTACTTTTTTATATTTTTTTCAGTTTCACAAATAATGTTTTACAAAACAATTATGTCCATAATTTGCAGAGATTTTTTTAATACTTAAGGTTATAAAAATACCTGAGAATTCAACTCTTCGATCTATAAAATTCCATCATAGAACATTAAGCTGTATGATAAAGCATGGATACTAGAAGAATTGTCTCAGTTTGACTCTTAATGAGCTACTCATAACACACCAAAATTATATATAAGGCTTACTTCCTTTTGAGTCTTAGAGAATGAAGGATATAACTGGTTAAAGTAAAGTCTTGCTCTACTTTGCATCTTAGAGGGTGAAAAAATACACAAACACTTGAACTGCACTTTGTTTTCTCTAAACCTTACAGATGGGGGTGTCTATCACTTGGAAAAGAAAAAAAAATGTTGTGGCAGCATCTGAGAAAATGAACACTTCAAAACATTACATGACAACATAGTGTCTTACATAAATGATCTAATTCTAATACATAACTAGAACAAAAACATATCAATCATACTATAATAGCATTTTTATCATTCTCTATATAAGTCAGTAGATAACTATCATGGTCTTATGTTTAATAATTATTTTCAACATTGAATTTATGTATTCAATTTCTTTTAACAACAATAATGGTTATCCCTGCTTTCTACCAGGTTTGTGAATTTTCTTTTTGATAAATGTTAATGTCACTTTTTGCATTGTCATATATTTGATCATTTAACTCATTACACAATTTTATTTCTCTTTAAACACATTTTCTTTTTGACAGATTCTGGATCAACAGAGAATAGGTCATTATTATTTTTTCTAAAATTAAGTTTTCCATTTCATGAGATATTTCTTCAATAGTGATGTTATATGTATGAGTTGAAAAATATAATATTCTCTTTATTGTAGGGAAGCAGAGTTTATTTTCTTGCTTAAAGGAAAAAAATAATCAAAAGATTTTGTAAACAATGACCTATGGCACTCATCTATAAGATTTTTAGTTTAATTGCTACTAAAATTAATTTTTATCTCATATTGTAATGAGTTTTGCACATATCTTTTCATAAACCTCACTTATAATAGTTTTTTGTGATAGCCTAATTAATCTGTTGTCTTTTATTTTTATTGTTTATTTGAATTTTTAACTATGGAGCCTGAAACATTTCTAGATTTAAAGTCTTATATAACATCATCTACACATTCTTTAGTTTTTTTTTCATGCACCTCTTTAATGTTGTTGTTTTTTTCATTTTCTTAAATCATACTATAATCTCTGTTGCTTTTTCCAATTTTTTATTGCTTGTCTTTTACCTTATTTATAATTGCACACAATATTTCAATTATAACTGTTCTTGATTTTTCTTCTAAATGTTTTTTTTTACTGGTGGAATAGCTTCTCGAACAATTGGATCTATTCTATTGGTTGTATTAGCTTTGTATTGGTGATAAACCTCTATCATTAATTAAATAAACATCAATATCTATGATTTACACATTATATGTTTTTGTATAAATATGTAAAATAAAAAAAAGAACAAAAAATAATTTGTTGTATCCATTCTTTTTTATTTATATTTTACAACACACAAAGAAGAAAAATTCACTTCTCACTTTTAAATTTTTAATTATAACTTCTAAAATATTATCAATTACAAAATTTTAATATTAGATTTAGCTTTGCCATTCTGTTTTGCTATAGAAATATGGAAATTTTAATTTAAAACTCAGTTCAGAAAAAGAAAACTAGAACAGATTCAAACCCAGGTATTTTTTTATAAACTACACAATTCTTATGCATATATTTTCCTTCTTCTTTTACAACATTATTATCATTCAGTTTTTCACATATTGCTAAGTAATATTTAATAATCTTTAATAATGTTCATTGATTTATTTTTTTAACATTTAGGCAGTTTACGTTTTAATTTGTGAAGTGACATCATACAAGTGCACATATATAAATGGAATAATGCATATATATTATTCAGTTTACATGAGTTTTTATTAATGATTTTTTTATTCCTGCATTGTTATAATAGAATAAATCTGGGTTGTATTGAATTTGTTATAGCTACAATATATTGTAAACAAAATATATTACAGATAACTTTGAGTGTATGTTAATGATAACTTTATCAAGTAATGTTGTTCATTATTATGTGTCATATGAAATATTTCATATTAACATAATATATATACCACCTTGAAAACTTTATTACTTCTATCGTAGTTATATATTTGATTTGAACTATACATTGAATTAATTTTATAATTAATCATTTAAGCCAACCCCTTAGAACAAAAAGTATTGTTTATTTAAACATTTAGATTTTAATAGTTATTAATAGATCATGTCATTTACTAGTATTAACTGGAAATGGATTCAATAAATACAATAATAATGATGAAACTATAAACAATACCACTATTAATAAGTAAAACAGTAAGAATTATTCACCTTTTGTTTACCTATTAATAGTCTCTTAATTTAGATCTTCATTAATTTATTCTTTATGTTTTAAAATTTGGCAAAAACCAATTAAAACTTGTGATTTCACCTCTACATTCTATTTGCCTAAGCCATATTAAACCAAACATAGAATGATTTTTAGTTTAAAATTCTGTTGCATATATGAGAATTCAATATGTATGGACATAAAGTATAACATTTCTTTGAAAACAAACATAAATGTTAGTACAAGACTTGATTAATGCCTAATTATATTGAGATTGACATTTTATTTAGATATGGACAAACATATTAATATTATATTTTGAAGTTTATATCTATGTTTTTATGATAATTTTTAAAATTGGTATGTATGTATATATGCTATCTGATAATACAAAAAAAAATATAAATGAAGTGATTTAATGGCTTATCAAATATGTAATACTAAGTATATAAACTTATTTTTTGAAACAATCAAGTTTTAAGATGTTACTAAGACAATTTACAAGCAGTATTTCCAATGAATCCTTTAAATTAATTTGTAAATAACACCAATTAATTGTTATATCAATGCAAATATATTTTATTACATAAAAGATAATATTTTCCTGTCAAAATAGATGATCATTTACAACATACAGTAAACATTATAAACAGTTATATTTAAATGAATTCGTGAGAATCCTCTTTGTAAATTGTCTTAACAATATATTTTAACTTTTTTGTTCTTTATTCTACAAAAAGAATTATGAAACTTATTTATAATAAAAAGACAAAAATTTTAAGATATGTAAGAACTGGCTTTTCCTATCTGATTTTAGTTTTATTCATTATTAGAATCCTAAGAGTTTTATTTTTAATATATGTATGTCATAAATTATATTAAGTTAATTTTTTTCCCCCAGTAATGAAACATAAATGTGTATAATTAAGTCATGACATTTATCAGTAATGTTCTTTTTATTTTTATCTTTGCCTTTTCTTAAGATAGTAAAACGAAAAGTAGAAAATATTAAAGAAAACATGTGCTTGTCTATCAATTCTACAATTTGTTTCACCATATTTTTTGTTGGCAATGATTAAATTTTACTTTTTCATAATATCTGTTGGGTTACTTTAATAAGATAACTATTTATAGAGATCTAAGACACACTGTATTCTTTTATATTTTGTTTTATTAGTAAATGAACCAAACCGAAATAAATTTGTTTTGTTATAATCTTCAAATTAACAGAATTGTTTTGTTTATATTTTTTTAATATTATAATCCACTAACTATGTGATATATATATATTCTGCCCTCCTCCTCCGTCCGTCCACGTCCTCTCCATAAAATTTCATATATAGTAATGTTTAAAATTCCGGGTTCTAGCTCAGTTTAACAATTAAATAAATGAAATAAAATATCCAGCGTTAATTAAAATGATTACTAGCTCTAACTTTTAAAATATAAATAGTTATATTTGTAAATGAATTAATAAATATTTATTATTTTCATGAGACATGGAGTGACGACACGGAGAACGAGACAGACTACATTGAGATATTATCCACATGATACTATCTCAATGGCATAAGAACACTATTCCTCCTTTTACTATATTAAATAATTAACTTATAGTATTCTTACGACTTTCTAAGCTCTTTTCACTACGATTAAAATAATAATCATGTATTAATATTCTTTGTAATAATAATCTAGCTCAATTAAATAAGATTAAGTAAATAAATAGAATAAATAAAATAAAATAAAATCTCAGGTTCATAAATTGTATTCTAACTGATTTAAAATTACGGTAGTAAACTATGAAAAGGGAATTTTATGTCATAAATTCACTACGCAGCCACTAACAATAATAAATAATAATAATAATAATAATAATAATAATAATAATAATAATAATAATAATAATAATAGTATAATATAATCTTATTACTTCCTAAATGAAATAAATAATTACGTACGTGGCAGTATTTTAATAATCCGACAACAAAATACGTGTGGTAACATCAGCATATAAATTATTTTAATATTGTGGCAACCAACTTATGACCAATAAATGATATAATTATGATCTTTTAATTTTATCATCCAAATAAATTTTCAAAATTATTATAACACTTTTATGTTTACCTATTTTGTGCAAAACTATATGTCTGTTTCAATTATAAATGTGTATTGTGATATCATGCATCCATGTGGAGAAATAATAACGAAGACACAAAGCTTTATAATAAATTTACAACAAAGTTTATTAATAACCTAAACAAAAAACACTATTTTACATTATGTACATTGGATATCCTTACTCTCCTATCACAAAATTATTTTACTAGTTTATACAATAAAACCAAACTTATACTTATTTTCTATTTAATTCTCATCTTTTAAATACTTAAGAAAGTACAGTATTATTATTATTGGATTTCTTATTTTAGTTTAGCTTGTTACAAAATGTATTTATTTATAATTATCACTAATACTTTATATCCCTACTATTTTTTAAAATTATATTTTTATAAAATTACATTCGTAGTAAACATTCTACAAAATCATAAAACTCTAATTTTATATTAGTTATATGGAGTTCTACAGATTCAAAAACATTCTTCTACATTTGATATTACATTTTATTATTCACTATACAATGCTTATTAATCTAATATACTCATTCAAACCTTGCTTCGGATGGTAATTACAATTATCAACACACCATGCACAAATATATGTGTCTATTACACATTATTGAATTATTTTCTTAACAAACATACAATATTTATTTTCTAAATATTATTATAAAAATATTCAAATTTTATTATCACTTTAAAAAAAAACTTTGTTTTAGATTTCTCTTTTAAAAATCTGATATTCGTTTCCAAATTGGTTTTAAACTGTATTATATGATTCTTTCTCTCTTTATAACTTTTGTACTTTCACTTTTAAAATTACACAGTTCTAACACATTCCAGTAAATAAACTATTCTTACTTAAACTATAACATACCCTCAGTTCTATTTTATTCATTATTTCTATAAAAAATATCTTTCTGACGATGCAGATTCACGAAATATGGATAGCGAAAATAGATGCACAGGATCAAAATAACTAGAATATTATCCGTCATAAACCTTGACAATAATGGCACAGTGAATTAAAACAATATAGAGGAGCGACCTTTGTCTGTCTACCCACCTCTATTATAGGAGTGATGCTAAAGCTATTTCTTCAGCTTTATATAACATCAAAGAGTTTAAAAGATACGTAAAGACACTGTCCAAAATATGTGTGTTCAGTGATAGTGCTTAGTTAGCTATACTGAAATCACATAAACTAACTATGATCCAAATACTTTATTTTTCTTATTTCTTAGCAAAACATCATCTTGGTTTCCTCTACACTAGTACTACCAAGTCACTATCCGATCTTATTTCTCTAGATTTTTCTATACAGTACATCGACAAATTCTTATCTACATTTCTAACAATAATAAAATTCATTTTATTTCAAAACTATACAGCTGTTCTCTAAGAAAATCTTTTACTACTTTTCTCGTATATTTATTATATACAAACTATTTTAAAATATCTAATACTCTGTTACATGAAAGTTCAAAAGAATCACACAATTGTTTTGACAACTTATACTATTAATTATACTTGAAATAACTTATTGCATGCATATTTAACATTATTATTATCTCAGAATATGTTTTAATGTTATATAAAATGTGTACTTATAATTTTAAAACTTTCACACATCCTTCTTACTCAATAGATGATCTGAAAAAAATACATTATGCATTATGAATAAATACCAAAATTACCAAAACGATCTTGATCTTCTCGATCGTGTTCTGTAGGCTTCACCATTCCATTAATTCTTGTAGATATTAAAATTCCATACGTACTTTTTATTTTTAAAACAATATTTCTATCATTCTATTAAGCTATTATATTTAAATCTCATTATTATTAAATTTATGTTTATATGTTTTCCCTAATCTAATATAGCATTTTATATTTAAAAATAAATTAATAAAATATTTAAATTATATTTACGATACTTCTTCACCAGACTTTCTTGTACTGTTCATATTTAAGCTAAAAAAAATATATTTTATTTCTTCTTCAGTCACTTAATGTTCTAATTTAAAGTAAAACAATAGCTCTGTTTAATAAATCTTCATCGACGACAATCCTAGGTTTTTCACAATATTGTATACAATTATTAATTCATGGCATTCTCTTTTACTATTGTCTGCTAATATTTTCCCGCGCGACTTTTTCCCGATGCATCTTGTACGTACTTTTATTTAAAGATTCAGTAAATTTTCTGTTTCCATGGATCCATTTTTATTAAGTCATTTAATTTTATATTCCTTTTAAGCTCAAGCATTTTCTCCAATGAATACTTTGTAATATTTTTTCTGATAAGATAAAGTTTTTCGGCTCCTTTCCATAAAATACATGATAGCACTTTCATATTCTTCTTTACTTTTCTTTATTTTAAAATTCGGGTACCATATTTTTAATAATGTTTTTTCCTTAAAAATAAACATTCTTTCTTCATCATTATTTTTCTTTATAATAAAACGCATATTAATTTTTTTCCATAGAGAAGTATAACATAACTTTAAAGTAGCCTTATAATTTCTGTGCGTCATAATTTTTTTCTGACGGCATGTATCTTCTCTTTTAAGTTCTCATATAGCGTCCCATTTATATTTTTCTGAGTTATAACAATCAGTTTCTGGTTGAGCATAAATAAAGCTGTATTAAGGCAATTTCCAAATATTTTTCTTTCGGTAATAAATTTAGATATTTTCCCTTGTACTTCCATCTCTACTGTAGGTTTTTGGTTAAATTCGAATAAATTTCCCTGGTAAGATAACTTTTAAAATTAGCAATTCATATCGATACAGTCAAAATATATTATATGTTACAGAAGAACTTTTAAATAAATACAAAATTTTAAATTTATATTACTTTTCTAGCTACGGTGTTATCAGCTATAAAAATGTGTTACTTTCTCTTTCACTTACACATTCCTTCTCCTCGCTCTGTATAATTCCTATCTTTTTGTCTGCTAATTTACCTCCATTGATTGGTTAATAACTTTATTTTAGCGCGAACAAATTTATCCATTTTAGTTTTATAACAGAATAGACTTTTAAAATAAAGAATTGATGACGTAATGTCTCAAATATTATTTAGACTAGTACTTTTAAATTCAATTATACTTTTATAAAATTATTTAAACTTTAAAATAAATATTAAAACAATATTTAATACTTCAACTTGTACTTTAAGGATCGATGGCAATTATATTTAGTTTCAAATTCACAAACTTTATTATTATTTTAACAAGCGTGTGTGTGAAGGTATATAATATACAGTCACGTGTTTTACTAACTTTATCAAATGATTTTTTATTTACGTCTCGGTCTAAATTACCAAAACTGATATATTTTATAAAAAATTTGGAAAATAATTAAAACTTGTAGAACTAAATATAATTCTCACCATTATAAAGTTTATTATAAAACATACTCTATTAAATTTGACTATTAAATATAATTATACATTGCATATAGCATTTATTTAATTTATCAGTTTTAAAATATTATACTCAAATTATTAATATACTTTTAACTATTTATAGCTGTATTATTTTATATGGCCAGCTTTTACAACCATAAGCAATGATATATTTAAGCTTTATTTAACTGTTTTCTTTTAAAATAATCCTTTACATTTTTGTATACCAGGTGTTTTCAGCTTTAAATTGTACTATAAAATTTAATTATCCTACTATTATTTATATATCATACAAATATAACTTAAAATTTAAAATTTTTTAATAATTGACCTTTCTACCTTGTTATGACCTACAGATAAGGGCACAATATATATATATATATATATATATATATATATATATATATATACATATATATATATATATATATATATATATATATATATATATATATATATATATATACATACAGAGAGAGAGAGAATATTTACAAAATATTGAAATACAATATTTTAGATCGGCTTTCCTTTCTTATTTTTTGTTTATATCTCTATTAACACCTATATATTGTTACAAATATTTACAATAGCTATTTTTATTACTTCTGCTTAATTTTCTCTATAGTTTTTTTTTTTCAAAGAGAGCAACAAGTTATAATTGCTGATCTATGTTTTAATTAAATCATAATTTTATTGAAAAATAATAATGACGTTTATATAACTTCTTTTTTCTTCTTTCTCTTCTTCTTTCTCCTCTTCCTCTTTTTCTTCTTTTCTTCTTCTAGTTGGTCTTCTTTTCTTCTTTTTTCTTTCTTTTTTATCTTCTTATTATTATTCAAAGACAAAACGCCCATACAGTAGTACCTCCCAGTGCAAGCCAGACTAATCAATGGATGCAGAAAAATTTGTGCACAAAATCCATATCTATTGCTTACTCATCTAATATTTTAAGACTAGTTTCTAGCTTGTGGCTTTCATCAGTAGAAGCTTTGGATTTAAAAGAACTGTACCTACATCTTAGGATCTAATGCAACATTTCAGAAACTAGCTTTTAATTTTATTTTTAACTATACAGATTTGAGTCCTAAATGAAAACTCAATAATGTTTTCAATTCAAGCTCATTTTATGTATTTATTGGTTAATCTGGCTTACACTGAGTAGGACTACTGTATGGAGAATTTGTCTTTGTGTTATCAGCTTGTGTAAACATAAAGAATGGTGGTCATGCAATGTTTTATGGTTTAATAGTATTACTTGCCAATAGGTTTATGGTAACTGTTGTTATTAAAGAAGCAAAGACACCAAACTTTATAGATGCTGAACTGAATTCAGATCAATGTGACTAAATAAGCAAAAGTGGTTGAATTGAAAACATTATTTTGTTTTCATTTTGGGCTCAAAGCTGTATAGTTAATTAAAAAAGTAAAAGGTGGCTACTGAAAAAATGAATTTGATTCTAAAATGTAAGTGAAATGCTCTCATTTCCAAAGTTTGTCATGGATGGAAGACACAAACTAAAAACAGGTCTTAGGTTATTAGATAAATAGGCACTAGATATAATTTTATGCACAAAACCTTCTGCATCTATTGAATACTCTGGTTTGTTGTGAGTGTTGTTACTATAAAGAGAGTTTTGCTGGTGTGTTATCAGCTTGTGTAAGCATAAAGAATAGTGATCTGTGATCTTTAGTGGGGTTTTTTCTTCTTCTTTTTCTTCTTTTTTATTATTATTATTATTATTATTATTATTATTATTATTATTATTATTATTATTATTATTATTATTATTATTATTATTATTATTATTATTATTATTATTATTATTATTATTATTATTATTATTATTATTATTATTATTATTATTATTATTATTATTATTATTATTATTATTATTATTATTATTTTTTCCATCAACATTAATCTTTGAGCATATTATTTCCTTATATATATATAAATATAAACAAATATTATAGGCAACTACATTTGAATTAATAAATAATAAATTTCCATCCTATGAAATATATTAATGTGTATATACATGTGTGTGTTAATAATTCCTTACAATATATTTTAATTGTTGGATGCTGATAGGTATCTAAAAAATTTACTCACCTTTAAAATATTAAATAATTTTAAATTTATTAAAACAAAATAAAGGTTTTTGATTTAATATAAAATTATAAAAACTACAATTCATAATAAATAAATAAATTCAGGGTACATTATGTTTTCGGTGGCAGTTTATTATTGTTTTTCATATGTAGTGGTATTTTTTATTTCAATTTTTAAAAAGTTTGAATTAATATTTTTAGAATATAGTAAATGTAACTGGCTATATTCTATGTAAAAAAAAATTTTACTAAATAAAAGTCAACTTTTTTAAAAGTTTGACCCTGGGATAGAGCTACATATTGCCATCAGTCATGTTAGAAATGGTGCCTAAAACATTAATAATAACCAAAGTATGGTTAAAATAATTGTTAGGATATCATCAAGAAATCCAAATAGTATAATTGTAACATTATTAAAAATTGCAAATATAACTTGATATTAATTTATTTTGATTAAATATATTGATGTCATTAATAGGACATAAAAATGTCAAAATTCAATTATAAAATTGTTCAATTTAATTTTTTTTTTGGAGGGAGGGGGTTAATTTTTGTTATATATATATATATATATATATATATATATATATATATATATATATATATATATATATATATATATATATATATATATATATATATATATATATATATATATATATATATATTTATTATATATATTATATACTTCAAGTGCAAGCTGAAACATGAGTAGAGAGAATCTGGATATGTTACAAATAATGTTTCTAGATAAGTATCATATGCTATTGATAGCCTTAATATAAATTAGTAGGAATACTTGGAAAAATCACATTGTCTTTGAAATTATGTAAATATCAATTCATCTTTACTAAGAACTATAAAAGTTATATTAAAGATTTTTGTGGATTATTTATGGTGCAAACAAAGGAATTAATTTGAGCTATTTCTTGTAATAAACATTGCTATGTAATTATCAATTAGTATTACTCATAAAAATTCCTGGTCAGGTATAAATCTCTTTGAGACCTTGAACTAAAAATGAAAAAAAAGACCTCATTTTATTTTTGAATAAATTCAAGTCAAAAAGCCATTCTTATCTAGTAGAGCAATAATTTAACATAAGGCTCTCAACAGCAGTTGATAGCTACATAGCAACAAAATTGCTAACATATTTATTTAGTATTATATTAACTGTTCCTAATCATTCCATTGTTTTTTTTCCTCCTGTGTCATAGCATCAGCTGGGAAGTGAACTCACTAACCCAGGACACCTGCTTGTAAAGCAGCTGTCACTGACCTCTTGACCACCAATGCTTGACTAACCATTTCATTGTTTGTATCATAAGTAATATATAACTGCAGAAAGAAGTTTACTATTAACTGAAAAAAGACCATTTGATGTCTTCTAGAAACAAAGAATGGAAAATGTTTACTGCCCAATCTATATGTTCTTATCATTACAGCTATTATATGAATATTCATATAACATGAAAATATGGATGGATTACTTTCCAACACATATGAATCAGAATGGGGGGTTCATTGGCTTTTTAATCTCTAAGTTTAATATCAAGAAACACCATGTTCTGCTTCCTCAGTTGAATGGCAGTAGTTAAATGAACTATTATTTGTTATTAGTTTTGAAAACAGAATGAATGTATGTGAACATTATTTAAAATGGATATGTATAATCGTTACAGGCAAAAATCAATTATAATCCTTATTCCTGGAATGCTATAGCATCACCAGACATCGCTGTGGCTGGTGGCTAAAAATGGAGGTTGTTAAGACTCCCCTTAATATTGACCCAGGCTGCCTTTAACTCATAACTTTTACTTAAATATTTATAATAGCAAAATACATTTAAATGGAGGTTGATTGTTCTTATTGAACAAAGAACTATCTAATATTAAATGTGTCATTGTTGTACTTTCTGAAATTATAAAAAAGATGAAGAGATAAAAAGTGGACATATTCTTTATTACGTTGTCACAAATATTAGATACATAAGTGGAATGAAACTCATTATAAATAAAAATTGAAAGAATGACATTGTAAAGATTGATGGTGTATCAGGCAGAGGGCCAAGATTAGAATTCAACTTGATGTAAAATAATAAATGCACATTATTTAGATTTATGCTTCAACAAGTTTAAAATGTAGAGGATTTTATATGGATATACAAGAAGATTTTGACCAGACCAAAAATATTTTAAAACAGTTATAGTAGATTTTAATGATCAAATTGACCAATGATACAAATATAAAAGAGTTGGTGGTAATTTGTTTATAGTAATAGAAAATGAGAGAGAACATATATTTGTGGAGTTCCCAAAAAGAGAAAAAAAACATAAGAAAAATATTAAACAGAATTGTACATAGAAGTATCAAAGGAAAAGTACATCAGAATATATTTTGACTAACAAAAAATATATATTTTAACAATGTAACATTATTAAGAGATTTATACAAGAAATTATCATCAATTAATGAGAAGTAAATGCTAAAATTAAAGATATAAAATGTATTAAAAAACAGTATTATGAGTTAATATTTCTAACCATCAAAAACATTCAAATACATTTAAATTTAAATTTATAAATCATTTAAAATATTAAGAGATTTTTAACATTGATTATATAGAATACAATAAGAAAAAAAACTGATATTATTAAAAAAAAACTGGAATTTCCCAATACATTTTTATTGAGACAAGACAATGTAGGAAATAAAGGAAGGAATATCAGAAGTTTTGTAAAATAGTAGGAAAAGTGTTAATAATGTTGTAAGAAAATATAACTGTCAATTAAAAAGAAAAGCTATAGAAAGGAATAAAAATCACAGAAGTATAAAACAACATCTTGGTATTTATATGAAATATGTTTACGTTATAAAAAAGATGGAAGTATTACTGAAAAAGAAATGGTGTAATTCAATGTGTAAAAGAGTTCTATAAAAATTATATAGTTATAAAAAAAAAAAAAACTATCCTCTACAATTTTCTAACATTTTAGATAAAGAAATGAGATATGCAATTAAATCTATTTAAAGAAGAAAAAGAAAATGATGGAAGTATAATCAATATCTTAAAAGAACCAGATATAAAAAACTACTGCCAATGTTCTGCACCAAATGTCTAATGATAAAGATGTTCCAGATGATTGGAAAAATGCAGTAGTAATATTGAAATTTAAAAGAGATGATAAAGAGAATATTAGAAAGTACAGACCTGTGAGTCTTTTATTAGATATATGTAGATTTAATTAAAATAATTACAATTTATTCTTAGAAAATTTGGAAATTTAATCAATTGAAAGACCAAGCTGAATTTAAAATTGATTTTTGCACAATGGGTTACTTTCAAATATTTAGAGAAGTTGTAGAAAAGACAAATGAACATTAGTTGCCATTGTCTTTAAAATTTTTAAAATTTAAAAAAGCTTTTCATTAAATAAGCATTTCTAGATTGATTAAGAAATTAGATCATTTAGATATAAATTTAAAATAGTGGAATTCTGAAGAATATTTATCAAAATACAGTGGCAATGATTACAATACTTAATGATGATAAGATTAGCATTGAGAAGGCTATACAACAAAGTGATTCAATATCTCTAAAAATTTTACAACCATTTTGCAACAATTATTTTGTGGATTAAAATAAAAATTAAAAGAATAAAACTAAATAAGATTATTTTAGGTATCTAAATAATGTGGATGATATAGTTATATTTGCAAATAGTGGGTCATAACTTCAGAAAATGTTGCAAGAGTTATCAGATAAAAGCAAAAATGCTTGCCAATTTGGAGAGATATGATTTGGAACCATGAGAGAGTCAATTGAAATATTAAAGAAACCTATTGGTTTAAATAGGGCTGAGGAAGCACAACATATTCCAACCATATGAAAAACTCTTGTTTATCTATGTCTTCTAATATTTATTTAAATTAATGGATGGAAAAACTAAAAAAATATATACATTTTGATAAACCTCATATTCTGAATACTAAACTATTTCAAACTGATTATCATGCTTCATTTTGCACTCACTCACATTAAAGTTTGAAATTGAACAAGTTTTTTTCAAGAGTTTACCTTGACAATGGTGGATGCTAGTTCATCGAAATATTGGTATATAATAGAAAATAATACATGGTTTTACCCAAAGAATAATTTATTTTACATCATACAACCTTGAAATCATTAAATGTAATATATATTAATAAAAAAATTATAATGAACTTAAGGGTAATAAATTATTATAAATAGTCTTTAAATCTGCAGAAGTATTTTTAGTTAATTTCTTAAACCTGCTTCCACTGCCATTAAATTAAAAAAAAAAAAAAAAAAACAAAGTGGAAGCAAACATCATCAATTCAAATCCCCAGAATTCCATATTTTAATGTTAGCAGATTGTCTATTTATTAAATGCATTTTATTCCTATTTTTAAAAATTGCTTCATTAATTTTTCTTTTATTAGGGTTTTTCTTTTCATGAAAAATTTTCACACTATCAAAATCAAATTTATATTTACATGTTTTTTCATGATCAAAGAAAACTGAAGCAGTCATTAAATCGCCATTATTATTAATTTTTGCACTCTTATATAAAAGAAAAATTAAGGAGGCAATTTTTATAAATAGGAATAAAATGCATTTAATAAGTAGACATGCTGCCAACATTAAAATATGGGATTTGAATTGATGACGTATGTCCGCTTTGTCTTTTTTTTAATTTAATGGCTGTTGAGGCAGGTTTAAAAAAATAACCAAAAGTTCTTCTGCAGATTTAAAGATGGTTTATAATAGTTTATTACCGTTATATTTATTATTATTTTTTTATTATGATTACAATTTTATTTTATCATGTGTAACAATAGATAAACAATTCACATTTAAAACTAGAGTTTAAGAAATGATAAATGATCTAAAATATATAGTATCCAAAATGTATGGTTGATATAAAGCAGTTGGTTGAAGAAGTATTAATAAGAAGAAATTACAGATAAAATAATTTGCATTACATTTAGAAAGTTGATTATACAATTGATTAATAATAGTCGTAAAGGACAGTGAAAACTAATATATATATAATACAGATATTACACATTGTTAATATTAAAATCATATTGTAAATAAGACATCGTAGTGGATTATAAAAGTAAATAAATCTTCATAAACGTAAATTAAAAATTCTGATATTTACATGCGTTATAAAATGGCACGATTTTATCTGCAAAGTTGCAATTTTGTATTACCATAGATTCAAAATAAAATAATTTGTTGGAAAGTATCACTTCAGAATACAGCTTTATGTAAAATATAGTTTCAAAAATTGACTTTACATAACAATAATTGCATTTAAATTAATATAGTGTTTAGGCAAATTATATAGAAAAAAAAGATAATCTATTGAATAATTTAAATGAAGAATTTTTATTTTTCTTTTAGCAAAATTTTATTCAAGGTTATAATTCATGTTTTAAAAAAAAAAAACATTATATTAATACTGACATTTATTCTTTTTATTAGAAATAAGTACTTTAGAAAATAATAGCCTGATGCTAAAATTACACGCGAACATCCATTTGCTAACGATTTAATTAATATAAAAATAGACTTTCTACGATATTTTTTATATTGTAAATTAACTATGTTTTAAACATTATTTAACACTTTAAGGAATATAAACTAATGAATCTATATATGTATAAATGACAGTAGCTACAAAATTGTTTAATGGTTATAACTTTAAACTGTTCAATGTGATAAATTAATTTGCGAAAATACATTATTATTTTTTCAAATTTACATTTCAATAACGCTTTTCAAGTGAAATTTTGATTCTTATGTATGTAAGTTGCATAAAATAAAAATCATATCTGACCAATTATTATTATTATTATTATTATTATTATTATTATTATTATTATTATTATTATTATTATTATTATTATTATTATTATTATTATTATTATTATTATTATTATTATTATTATTATTATTATTATTATTATTATTATTATTATTATTATTATTATTATTATTATTATTATTATTGTTGTTGTTGTTGTTGATGATGATGATGATGATGATGATCTTGTTATTATTATTATATTAATAGAATACTTACGTAATAGTTGGATGACGGTGAGATTTCACATTCGTATTAGTCCAGCGATAAGAGAAAACAATTAGTACATAGAGAAAATTATGCACTGGGCATAAACAAATGTGCTGCCGAATTAAATACATTTATAACGTTCTAAAAATGAAAACAATTACTTAAATGAATATTAGATAATAAACCAACATTTTGGCTAACAACTTTATCCTGATTAGAATATTATCTGATATTTACTTTAAAAAATGTTTTTGTTTTTAGAAGATTGCAAATGTGGTTAATTCGTCTTTATTTACACATTTGTTTATGCCGCGTTTTTCATCTGACTAATATCTAAACATCATTAATAGTATTTTTTATATATGTGGTCTACTCTTCTATTAAGTGTCCAACTCTCAGATACATTAGTAAGAACTGTTAAAAATATTTATTATTAATATTATTATTATTATTTTTTAAAGATAGACACATTTCTTTTTAACATTAACCAAAAACATTCTAACCAAGTTTAATTCTAAGATTAATTTTATCCATTGTTTTCATTTGCAATAATAATCTGGCCAAGGTATTTGCAGTTCTTAATGTTTTCTAACTTATCATTATCAATCTTATTTTTTTTTAAGAAAAAAATAAACTGATCATTTCTTATCCCTTTTTTAATCTTTACATTTTGTCCTACTTTCTTATTCTTATCTGGTAATTCCTGCAACATTTCTTATAGCTCTGAAACATGTTTTTGTAAAATTAATTACATCATCTGCAAAATATACATGGCTTAAATAATCTCCATTTATTTTTATTTTTTTAGCTTACCATTTTAATTTACAACATACTTTTGCAGTACTGCTATAGAAAGTTTTGGAAAGATGAAGTTACCCTGTTGTATACCCTTCTCAGTTTTAATCTTATTATTATCATTATTTAATGTAATTATTAATGTTGCATTTTTATAAATATCCTTTAGAATATTATAATATATTCTGTCTAAACCTTGATGATATAATGCTTTAATCATGGAAGTAATGCTTATACAATCAAATGTCTTTTCATAATCTATAAATCCAAAGCATAATGGTAATTCATATTCATTGGTTCTTTCTATAACTTCACCCACTATTTGGATAAGATCCACTGTTCAAAAACCACTTTTAAATCCAGCTTGATATTTTGATGGCTGAAATCCATATAGTGTAACACTAAATAGAATGTGAATAATTAATTGAGATCACATGCTAATCTGAGTCACATGTCGATGTAGCCAAATTAACTGCAGCAATAAGAAATTGACTAAGAATAAAATATAATAACTAAATAGATGTCTCATTGATTACATTCAAATAATGCCTGACTTTAACTTTTAAAAATCAAATAACCCTCGTCTCAGTTTCAACTTTGATGAGCTAAATTTAAAATTCAGTAATATATTACTTAATAAGGATGATGATTTGAAGTGTGAAGACAGTTGTAAATATATCTTTTATTTAAGCATATTAAATAAATACTAACTATTCAGTTGGATTATGAAGGTAAATTTAATCTCAATTCAGCCAAATTTCTTCTCAGTTCATCTAATTTTTTTTTTTTACTAAACATTATTACAAGTGAAACCTGAGTTGAAATCTAGCTTGTAAATTCTAAAACAATGCTTTATTTTAAAATAACTATTTTCAACACTAATGTAATTATATTGCAATATAATTATATATACTACTTTTACTGATTTTTCATTCTATCTATTTATACATAGCATAATCATATTTGTCTAAATGTAGAAGAAGTTGCCAGAAATAGGTTTAACTACTGAATATAATATTATTAGATATAATTGATTAACATGTTTAAAAAAAGCAAGTGATGTGGTATTATCTTTAGGCAAGGATCTTAAATTAATTCAATTTACCAATTAACAAAGAAACGAATACTGAGATGTAATAAAATAAAAAAATAAAAAAAATTATAAACAGTGTATAAAAATGCATTTTTATTCTAAAAAAAAAAATGTATACAATGAAACTTCGATGCATGAATGATATACTATTTAAACATATATATATAATCAATTCTACCGTTTTCTTTTTTTAAATCATTCCGACTATTAATTAATATGTTAAGATGTGAGTGTGTCTTTAAGTTTGCTTATGTACAGATTAACATAAATACGTGTGGTTGCAGCACGCGTATATATATATATGCAAAACCATAAAACAATACAGTACTAGATTAAATTCAAAATTTTACCAAAATCCTTACACAACTATGGTTTCATCTACTACAAATAGACCTTCTCAAGTGAAAATCAACCTAAAGGAAAACACACATATATATATATATATATATATATATATATATATATATATATATATATATATATATATATATATATATATATATATATATATATATATATATATACAAACAAACAAACCTTCCCATAAATCATTTCAAACTTCGCCTTCCCTTAATGTCAAAAGAAGTCTTCATAAGATTGATAGCCTCAGAATCAAGGAGTTTTATCATCAAAGTCTCCTTTATTCTTCTTTTTAACTCATTCTTTTCATAAAAAATAACCGAAGCATTGTCAAACAATATTCTATGACCTGTATTCAATTCATGAATATATAAAGCTGAGTTAAGATACCTATGTTTAACTCTACTTATATGAACCTTAACCCTTTCATTAAGGCTAAATTTACTCTGGCTTACATAAAATTTACCACAACTACATGGAATTTTATAAACAATACCAGGAATAGACCTACTATCAATAGACTGCTTTGAACCATTAAGTAATGAATTCAAATCAGAACCTTTCCTCCATGCAACCTTCTTTCCACCTAACAAATGACTATTCCTATAAACTAAATTATAAATTGATGCTTTAAATGGTAAAGACATATAATCATCATCCTTACCAACAAAATTATTATCATCCAAATCACGACAATAAACATTATTATTAAATACCACTTTTTTAATAAAATCATGACTATAACCCAATTCTACATATTCAGCAGCAAATTGACTTTTTTGAATATCAGCATCATTATTAAAATTATTCCGACAACAAAATTCAACAAAGACATTTTTTTATGTATAAAAGGCTGATAACTATCAGGCCTAATTATATTGCTCAAATTTTTAGGTTTTATAAAATGACTACAAAACAAAACATCATTAACCTTCTCAACATTTAAATCTAAAAACTTTAATTTTACAAAATCAAAACCACCCCCTCAATTGTAAACTTAATACTAGAATCAAAACCATTCAATCCACATAAAAACTCTTCTAATTTCTCTTTCTGAATAACAAACAAACATTCATCAACATACCTAACAAATAATTTAATAGAACATGAAAACATATTAATAATACTACACTCCAAATAATCAATATAGACAGCACACATCAATGGAGAAATTACATAATCAATAACCCAACCTTCTCTAATCTTATAAAACACATCATTAGACATAAAATACATTGAATCCTCTAACAGCAAAAGCAAATCATGAAAAACCTTAATCTTATCTGCAGAAAAACATTCTATTTTTTTTTAAATTGAAAGAAAAACATCAATACTTTTTAATCTATTAACCGATTGGTACATATTTTCAATGTCTAAAATATGTACCAATCGGTTAATAGATTAAAAAGTATTGATGTTTTTCTTTCAATTTTAAAAAAAATTAGAATGTTTTTCTGCAGATAAGAATAAGGTTTTTCATGATATGCTTTTGCTGTTAGAGGATTCAATGTATTTTATGTCTAATGATGTGTTTTATAAGATTAGAGAAGGTTGGGTTATTGGTTATGTTATTTCTCCATTCATGTGTGCTGTCTATATTGATTATTTGGAGATGTAGTATTATTAATATGTTTTCATGTTCTATTAAATTATTTGTTAGGTATGTTGATGATTGTTTGTTTGTTATTCAGAAAGAGAAATTAGAAGAGTTTTTATGTGGATTGAATGGTTTTGATTCTAGTATTAAGTTTACAATTGAGGGGGAGGTTTTGATTTTGTAAAATTAAAGTTTTTAGATTTAAATGTTGAGAAGGTTAATGATGTTTTGTTTTGTAGTCATTTTATAAAACCTAAAAATTTGAGAAATATGATTAGGCCTGATAGTTATCAGCCTTTTATACATAAAAAAATGTCTTTGTTGAATTTTTGTTGTCGGAATAGAAGGCTTAATAATGTTAATAATGATGCTGATATTCAAAAAAGTCAATTTGCTGCTGAATATGTAGAATTGGGTTATAGTCATGATTTTATTAAAAAAGTGGTATTTAATAATAATGTTTATAGTCGTGATTTTGATGATAAGAATTTTGTTGGTAAGGATGATGATTATATGTCTTTACCATTTAAAGCATCAATTTATAATTTGGTTTATAGGAATAGTCATTTGTTAGGTGGAAAGAAGGTTGGTGGAGGAAAGGTTCTGATTTGAATTCATTACTTAATGGTTCAAAGCAGTCTATTGATAGTAGGTCTATTCCTGGTATTGTTTATAAAATTCCATGTAGTTGTGGTAAATTTTATGTATGCCAGAGTAAATTTTGCCTTAATGAAAGGGTTAAGGTTCATATAAGTAGAGTTAAACATAGGTATCTTAACTCAGCTTTATATATTCATGAATTGAATACAGGTCATAGAATATTGTTTGACAATGCTTCAGTTATTTTTTATGAAAAGAATGAGTTAAAAAGAAGAATAAAGGAGACTTTGATGATAAAACTCCTTGATTCTGAGGCTATCAATCTTATGAAGACTTCTTTTGATATTAAGGGAAGGTGGAGTTTGAAATGATTATGGGAATGTTTGTTTGTTTGTATGTATATATATATATATATATATATATATACATACATATATATAGGAAAATATATATATATATATATATATATATATATATGTTTTCCTTTAGGTTGATTTTCACTTGAGAAGGTCTATTTATAGTAGATGAAACCATGGTTGTGTAAGGATTTTGGTAAAATTTTGAATTTAATCTAGTACTGTATTGTTTTATGGTTTTGCATTTTTATTTTTGCTAGTATAGTGTTAGACAGTTTTGGTTGTTATATATATATATATATATATAGAGAGAGAGAGAGATAAATTAAAACTTTTTGGGATATACCATGTCTTATTTTCCATTGAGCACCGATATTTCGATGGAATAGCAACCGCCATTTTCAAGGTTAACTTTTGAAAGAAAAACCATTAAATCTTAACAAATAACGTGACTGTGTGCAAGATGAGAAATGAGATTCCAGTTCAGCATTCACAATATGAGGCTTATAAAAATGTTTATTTTCCTCAGTATTTTTACCTATTAATTTTAAGTTAATATTGGATAAAAAAAGAGGTTTCCACATAGCTGGAATACATTGTGCTTCATCAGTTCATCATCCTGCACAATTTTTTTCTGTAGCTAAAAATGTTTTCACTAAAGCTTATAATTTATCTGATAGAGAACATCTTTCTCAAGAAATAAAACTTACAAAAAGTATTCTGTTTTCTAATAATTATAATAAAAACCTCATATGTAAGGCTTTATATAACATTAATACTAAAAAGAAAAAAGAAAATAGAATTGATAATTCCTCTTTTAATAGAGTAATTTTGCCTTACATTAGGGGGGTTACTGATAAAATCAGTAGAAGACTATCTTGTTTTTATATAAAGACCACTTTTTCTACTGGCAAAAAAATTGGTGATTTTTTGTATAAACCTAAAGACAGAATACTTTTGGAACACCAATGAGTTTATGAAATTCCGTGTTTCCAGTGCTCAAGAGGCTACGTGGGTCAGTCTAATAGACAAATTAATGTCAGAATTAAGGAACATAAAAATGCTTTTCAACAAAAAATTAGCACATCAGTTTTTACTTCCCATTATTTAGAAACTGGTCACAAACCTAATTTTGACAATAGAAAAATACTTGCTAATTTGGAAAGGTATGATTTAAGAACCATGAGAGAGTCAATTGAAATATTAAAGAGACCTACTGGTTTAAATAGAACTGATGAAGCACAATATATTCCAGCTATGTGGAAACCTCTTTTTTTATCCAATATTAACTTAAAATTAACAGGTAAAAATACTGAGGAAAATAAACATTTTGATAAGCTTCATATTGTGAATGCTGAACTGGAATCTCATTTCTCATCTCACACACAGTCACGTTATTTGTTAAGATCTAATGTTTTTTCTTTCAAAAGTTAACGTTGAAAATGGCGGTTGCTATTCCATCAAAATATCGGTGCTCAATGGAAAATAAGACAGGGTATATCCCAAAAAGTTATAATTTATCTACATCATATAACCGTGAAAACATTAAGTATAACATTATTAATCTTTATGGGGAGAAAATGTTTTTTTTGATTAAGAACTTTTGAAAAATCTTGCATAAAGAAAGAAAAGTTGTTGTGCGACCTTACTTTTTTAATTCGTTGTAGAGATAATGAGGTTGTTCCAAAATGCTGCAGATTAAAATTTCATTCAAAGTCTTTTAAAATAGGAAACATTCTACACACATACATATATATATATATGAAAAACAAAAACAAGTTAATCACGTAACCTGCTATCACTTGTTATTTATGTTCAAAAGATGGCGCTTCACCAAAACCACCGAACAAGTGTAAGATTTGTTTACATAAACGAAAAAAGAGTCAGAAATTAACTACCTCTTTCATTATAGTATAATTTATGTCTTTCATAGATTGATGATTAGATTTAAAATTATTTTAAGAAACAATTTCTTCCAAATTCCTATGGGAACTGTTTGAGATTGCTATGAAATTTTTCTTTAAACAACATCTTTAAATTAACACATATATAGAAGGACTCGCACTGCTCTTCTATTTGTTTTATTAAATATTAACATAAAAAATATTATTTAAAAACTCAAATCCTTTTCCTATCTTTAGTTTCATCACATACTATATATTAGAATATATTGGTCTCATAAGAAGTGATATAAAAATTATTAAAACTCACGCGTAACTAATTGGAGATGTTCTTATACTAATAAAGACATTCATTAATTTAAAATCTCTGTGTTAATGGCACAACTAAACAAACAAAAATTACTTTGTAAGAAATAATAATCTTTGACAATTTTTGGTAGATTCCTTCATATAGACAACTAGATTAGTTTTTTTTTATTTTTGCTAAAATTTTATCAGTAGATTCAGAATAGTGTTTTTATAGCATTTCTGTTTCAGACCTGGAAATTCAAGAGTCACTGAATTATGAAATAATGATTAATTACAAATCAGACACTACATAGTTAATGCCTGTTAAATGTGTGCATACAGTTTCAGAACTAAGAGTAAAAATAAAGCTTTAGTATGTTTATCTTCTAGTTGAAATAGCACACATATTTCTTTAAAATCGTTATTAGTACTCGGCTTTCTATTAAAGATTCATAGCTGAATAAATAATTAAGTGAACACACTTCATAATATAAAATAAGAAATGAAGTATGAATTTTTTAAAAAATCTGAGTTACTAATTAAAATAAGAGCTTTTTTCAAAACAGCAAATTGCAAAGAGAATTAAAGAAAATTGAAGATAAAAATCAATCATGCCACTTTTAATCATTGTTATTCGGGCATTAAATCCGTTAAAGGTAGAAACTTAATAATCATTCAGATGTATGTTACAAAATTGGAAGTTGATTAAAAATAAGACTTATTACCGTGAAAGTGGAAAATTTTACTAAAAAAGAAAAAGTTTTGAAAAATATTAGTAGCTTACTAACCAAACTAGTTTTAAATAGTCAGTATTAGAACAACAATCTAAATTCAATTCTCGTTAACACACACCTACATATACATGTATTATTGTTCTAGCTTGGTTTTTAAAATCAATTATTTATTGAATATTATTTATTTTAAAATATTTTATATAAATAACCATTTAATTTCAGATTTACAGACAATCATCATTTACATTACTCTATATGTAATATTTAGCACAGCATTGCGCTGTTGCACATGCGCAATGCTGTGTTAAATATTACAGTTTACAAACATCGCGCTATAAAAAATGATTTATTTACATTACTCTATATGGTAATTTATATATTTCATGTTGTAAATTGTTATGATAGAAAAGAATGCAACAAAGAAATGAATCAGACATTTAATTGATCATATTTTTTTTTTCCATGTATCAAAGTATCGGCCGGGAAACGAACCCGCAAACCCAGGAAAACTGTTTATAAGGCGGCTGTGTTGATCACTCGACCACCAATGCTTGACAATAATATAATTATTAATCATCTCAACAAAAATTATTGCATTTATTGAATATAAAAATGGATTAAAAATCAGCATCTGAAGGAAATAATAAGCAACATATATTAGTTATAATAAATTATCAGCAATTCTGAATGTCAAAAGTGATCTATTGTGACTAGGGTTTAAAGGGGTAAGCTATAAAAGCTGAGGGAATCATCATCTAGCCAATTTCAAAAATGAGGCATAATATAAAAACAATTACTAATATTTCACTTGCATGCATATATAAATGATAAACATAATTATAAAAGTAAACCTTTATCACCAATTGTTTGCCCCATTATATCTAACTGATCACCATCAATTTACTAGGACATCAAGTAAAATAATTGTTATTGCCATCAATAAACTATTTTTATCATAAAACATATATATATATATAAGTTAATGTGATTAGACATTACAACATAAACTTTTAGAAAGCCTTTTATATCATTAAATATAAAGCAATGTACAAAATTAATGTGAAGTCAAAACAATAAAATATTCATTAAGAGATTAAAGATATTTGTTTCCCTCAATAATGAATATTTTTACCTTAGAGCCACTCAAAATATTCTAAAGAGATCCATTTAAATATCCATAAAACACTTATACCTACATTCCATTATTTTCATGCTAGCACTGTAATTACAAGGATTGAGAATAGAAGAAAATAAATATGATTTCATTGGCATTACTTAAAAATTTCTGTAAGCACAACTCTATATTAAAATCAGTCACACATTACAAACTCACAGAACAAACAACTAGAAGAATAAAGACATAAAATTTGGCTTTATAAATTATAATTTATCATCATCATCATCATCATCATTATTATTATTATTATTATTATTTAATGTAGTTACTTTTTAAGTAAAAAATAAAAAAAAAATAGAAAATAATCAACTCTATCTATGAATTACATATATAATTTTATATATCACACATAATTATTATTCCATTCTAATTCTTCTTAATTAATTAACATTTAATCTAAATAATAACAAATCCTTTAAAAATATTTTACAATAAAAAAATGAAACTAATTTTTATTTGAATCTTCTTTTACATTATATTTTGAAAATGAGAATATCCAAATACAATTTAACCAAGTTAAAAAGGCCTTTCAACAAAACTACTAAAAATAATTTCAATATTTCCAATTATTCAATTACTTTTTTTATAAAGTAGTACTTATAAATGTAGATGT
Organism: Epiperipatus broadwayi; assembly: GCA_028023455.1. NCBI lineage: Eukaryota > Metazoa > Onychophora > Udeonychophora > Euonychophora > Peripatidae > Epiperipatus > Epiperipatus broadwayi. The sequence continues at coordinate 2,945,273 of JAQFVV010012517.1, read as the reverse complement.
GTGCACCAGAATTTTTTACATGACAATGGAATTTTCTTTTTTCTTTTTTATCTAGTAGACTGCCTTTTTTGAAAATCTTGCAACTAGCACATTAATCAATTTTATGGCTCCATTTTTTTAAAATATATTTTTAATAGTTTTCAGCAATATAGCTTTCCTTTCTTTTTGTTTTCCTGAGTTTTATGATAATGGATAAGTATTGAATGTACTAATAATTTTTATCAGTCATTCATTAGCCTATAAATTATCCAATAATGAATAATAATTCTGTAGTGGAATTTTCATTATACCATTCTCACTCAAGTTAGGGAGAGGTTTTTATCCGCTTTTAACATCTTGTTGAAAGATGTAACTATAAATATAAGACCAAAGACATGTGAAAAAGATCTATGATCCCCAAGATGCATACATCTTTTTATATGTCTTTAGTTATATATTTACAATTACATTCTTCCTTAAGGTGTTAAAATGTATAGAAATTGGTCTCTATCTTGCATGAGAATGATGTAGTGAAAATTATACTACAAAAATATTATTCATAAAGTACTGAATGTATTTAGAAAAAAAATAACTTTATTTAAATTTTCCAAATAGTAATAGCGCACAGGTTTCTGTTGTAGTTCAAGTTTCCAGTAAACGATTATTTTCATTTCAGGTGAACATAAACTAAGATATATATAATTATAAATGATTTAATAAATAATACTATTGAAAGTTAATATCAGGGATTGCTTCTTTTACATTTATTTAGTAATACTGCTTATGTGGTTGGGGCAGTAAAAGCTTAGCACATGGTTTTTTAAAAAAATTATATTTTTATACATATTTGCAAAAGTCATTTTGTTCTATTTTTAAAAGTGAGACCAAATTAACATCTGACTGACTTCTGAACTCATCATTACTGACACTGAATTTTGTTGTCCACATTTTTTTGGTAAATGCAACACCGATACGATATCCATCTACCAACAATTAAAATAACTATCTCAGGGATTACTGCATTATTAAGGCTAGAGCAATCAATTTTTTTAAAAGAATGTTTATCTTATTTTTAAAAAAAAAACATTTTTTTTATAGAGCAATTGATAAGCAATTTTTCATTTTTTAGAGATAAAAATGTTAATCTCTTTTTGTTTATCTTCTTCACAAAAAAATATGAAACTACTCAAAAAAATGTAACTTTTTTTTCTTTTATGGCTATATCCATTATAAATAAAACGTTATATTATTATTATTATTATTATTATTATTATTATTATTATTATTATTATTATTATTATTATTATTATTATTATTATTATTATTATTATTATTATTATTATTATTATTATTATTATTATTATTATTATTATTATTATTATTATTATTATTATTATTATTATTATTATTATTATTATTATTATTATTATTATTATTATTATTATTATTATTATTATTATTATTATTATTATTATTATTATTATTATTATTATTATTATTATTATTATTAAATTGTCTCAAATTTTATCACATGAATATATTGTGTACAAAATTCCTTTAATTAATGAAATATAAACTAACTAAATTTCTTTTAATAAATAGGCTAGTCTTGAAATAATATGAAAAAAAAAAGTCTTCTCAAAATATATATATATAACAAAAAGAGGGATTAACCGTATAATTGTTAAAATACCATTATTTATTATTTAAAAATACATTATCTATATCAGTGTTACTGAACGTAAGCCACCACCCATATATACATATATTCTAATTGTAAAAAAAAAAATTAAATATACTATTTTTCATAATAATTTATGTGTATTTAACCATTTAAACATTCATTCACTAAATCATTCTATCAGTAAACTATCATGTCTTTCTATCTACTCTTTTTTTTCAAATCATTCACATTATTCAAAATAAACTTAGCATAAAAGCAAAAACTCCACGGGAGTCTAATAAAAATTGGTTTGGCTCATTATTCATATTATAATTGTCCCATAATTTTCTTAACAATATTTTTCTTTTATGTGTCATAGCATCAGCCGGAAGCGACCCGCTAACCGGGGACAACTACTTGTAAGGCGGCTGTGCTAACCTCTTTACATTTTCCACATAAGATTTTCTAAACAAATATAAAATTTGCAATTATTTGTTTTATAGACATTATTAATTATACTAACAATTAATTTACTGGTATTTGATATCATCCTAAATACTTTATACACATTGTCTAGAAGCAATTAAATATTTCTTAATTCATAGCCTATTATTTAAATAAGAGAAATAAAATCTTTTTTTTTATGTTGTAGAAACTCTCTTTCCTCATGCTTATTTCAAACACAAATTTATGCTTTAGAATAAATATCTCTGTTATCTAATTATCACCTTTTTAATTGTATAAAAGTTTATTACTAAGTAAGAATGTTTAAAATCTAGGTAATTTAGAAATCTAAGAATGTTTGATAATTTATTAATCAAGTTTCTAAAGGTTTTATAAATATAATATATTGAACTTTATTATTGCTTCTTTATGAAATTAATTCAAAGAATAATATTTTTTAACCTTTTAAAATTCTGATATTTTCTATTAATTTACCTGAAAAGAGTTTTTGAAATTTCTCAACCTTTCACTTCTTTATAAAATCTTTCTTCTATAATAAAACTCAATAAATTGAACTTGAAATTTTAAATTCAATTTATAAACTAATAGTATTTTAAAGTATCACCTTTCACCTTTTTAAATATTTAAAAATTGATTTGTAAATAATAATACAAAAATATGGTAAACTTCACCAACTTAGTGTAAACACTCTTTTAAAAATAAACAATTTTTTTAGGTATTTGTAATAAATCTATCAAATTTTGTTTTAAATTCTGATATTTACGTCATAATTATTATAATATTTGAAAAAAAAAAAATTAACACTGTGTCTATTTAACAGATGTTGCTGTTAGGGATGAATTTCACTTGAATCCTCATCCAGAAAAAAATAATGTCTTAAAATAAATCATTTGAGAACAATAAAGTAAAGCAGATTAATATCTTTTGTCTGTAAGATATTCATCTCTTTACATTTTTTTAAATTAAAAAATAAAGAAAATGGTATAGAAAACATGCATTATTTTAGAAATTCTATACTAATTAGAGTTACATTAATAATAAAACAACCTTCTAAAGTTGTGTAACTATCACATTTTTTCTGAGGGCCATATCCAATAGTGCTAAATAAATATGAGAGTGATAGAATTGTAATTTTTTGGAATATGTTCATTTTGCCTAAATTGTGATCTACAAATAAAACATTATCGGTATATTATTATGATAATATTTTTTTATTCCAATTAAAGTATCACTTTTCTTAAAAACTGAATAAAATTTAAAGTCAAGTATTATAGATCATGATATTAGTTTCAATAGATTATTTTATTTAGATAATATTGAGGATGATTGGAGAAAAAAGACTAATTGGAAAAATGTGTTTTAAGTATTTATCTGAAAATTTTATGACAACTTAAAACTAGCTATTGCAAATAATCATTTAATTGTTTAATATTGATAAATTAATTTATATAAGATTAACTTCATATTTTATTGATTGCAAGTAAATGACATTTAACATTAGTAAATGACATTTAACATTATATGTATTGAAACATATTTAGTAGCTGTTTTTAATAATAACTAAAGAACTGTCACTGCTTATCACATGCTTTTATTATAATGTTAGATGTGAAATATTATTGAATGTCTAAAAGTGAATGCTGATTTTTATATTCAATATTTTGTTATTTTTACTAAATGTAATGTAATATTTATTAGCCTTTAATATTTCTTTTAATTTAAAAATGGTCTAAAATTGATTTGATATTTTATTCTGAAACAAAGCAGCATCACATTTTTACTTGGTGGTAGTATTTTTTATAAGATTATAATAGAGTTCATTATAAACATTTACCACTTACATATGATATTTTGTGTTGATAGATATGCAAATTTTTCTCAATGATTTTGTAGGAAATATTATATTAAAACATGTGATAATTTATTTAAGACATCTGCCTTTTTAACAATAATAATGGATTTTCTTTATAGAAAAAAAGTTGGTTTCTATTTATCATCACATTAGTTATCCTACATATCCATTAGCCAGTCAACAGAACATCTTGAGAGCATAGATATCTGGTAACATTCATCTAAAAGAATTCTTTAATGATAAGAAAACAATTAATAATGACAGAAAAGTTATGCTGTCAATCTTTAAACATTCAAATTTATTTACAATTTTATATCATAGATGCTAGTACTTCAAAATTTAAAATTGTATGTGTAAAATTACATTCAAGTTTTGTAAAGTCCTTGCTCCATGTAAGTAGGATATTTGTTTGAAAAACCATAAATTCAATTGTGTTTTAAATTGTACATTTGTTTTCCATTTTTATTAGTAAAATAATTATACATTTTTTAGTCTATAAGTATGTTGCATTTGCATTGAAGTTTTATTTTTTATAATAACATTTTATCAAGTTTAAATTTATGTGATATAAAATTAAAATGGTCTTATTGAAATGCATTTTAAACATTTTTGTACTTTTTAATAAATAAAAGTTGGTCTTTAATATTTTGAAGAATATTTGATTTTTTTGTTTGTAAGTTCTGCATTAAATCTTTTTAAAAATTAATATGTAATGGATTTTATTTTTTTTGCATTAGAAATACACTTCTTATTTTCAAGTAAAATAATATCTATCCTATTGACTATTGATATCCAGCTGTGTTAATAATTGACCTTTCCAATAACTTTTTTAAAATTTATGCTTCTAAGTCAATTTTTTTTTAAAAAAATTGTCACATATGAATAATACTTTTCATTTTATTAAAAAATAAAATTGACAAAAGAAGAAATGACTACACTATAATATTTTTTATTAGTTATTCATTACACTAGAGATTCATGAAAGTAATGTACTGAAAGTTACACAACAGAAATATTACTTATTATTTCTATAGCTTCTTTCACAAATAAATAAATCAGGTGATAACTTACTATTTGAAAAGTCTGTACTCTAAAGCTATAAAATAGAGTTGAAATGTTATGTTTGGAAAGTTTGAAGAGTAAAGCATTAAATTAATGTTTATATTCTAAAAGTACAAGGGATTTCTCAGACATGTATTTATAAAGAAAGGTGGATGATCTTTCTTTTTTAAAAAATAAAAATAACCATTTTTAGCTAATTAGATATATACTTTTTTAAAACTTACTTTAGTTATAAATATATAAAATTTCAACCGCCCATTTTTTAAAAATGTGTATTTTATTGAATATATATATATATATATATATATGTAACAAGTTATACAATAATTGCAAAATTTTTAAGAGTAATTACTTATTATCAAAGTAATTTTTGTCTCACTACACACACACACACACACACACATATATATATATATATATATATATATATATATATATATATATATATATATTGTAATGGACGCTTGCTGCATTCCATTTAAATTGAAGAAAGACAAAATTATCCCGGTTATATATAAATAAATTGTGAATTCATTATTTCGTTGCTCTAGCATTAAAGAAAAATAAGATATATATTACCGCTCTTTCAAATAAATTCAAAGTGTTCTTATAAAACAATAGTACTCCTTTTTTTTATATTAAGGTTTAATTTTAGGTAATATCAATGTTTTAAATACAAACCCAAATAATAAACATACATATATACTTGCAATAAGTATATATATTAAATATATAAAGACATATCTATGCTTAACAAGTAGATATGAATATAAATACAAATCCATACTTATACTTTTCAGATATTTAAAATAATAAAAAAAAAATATTACACACAGCAAATACATATAATTATTGTTTTGGCATGCATAAGAATTATTATACGAAGTTTAAAAAAAAAATGAAAATAAATAAATTAAGGATAAAAATTTTATAATAAAAAAAATTTACGAATATAAATTTACTTATTAAAATATATATAACAAGTCATATACAACCAAACCTATAAGCCATACTTTAAGATTTTAAATTACTTAAGTATTAATTTTAACACCTGTTAAACGTTTATGGCTGTTAGAAAACAAGACGCTTGAATTGACTATTTATAAAACGTTATATTTTTATAATGAAAAATAAAAGTAAACAAAAATATCGATCTCAAAAATATATTTATATATCATTTATACATATAAAATTATTAACTACCTTTTCAAAGTTCACTTAGTTAGTTTTCCTTCAAAGGTCAATTTATTCCATGGGTTATTTCTTTATCCGTTTACTATTAGAATGCATTCTATCGAAGGTGAAGAAACTATTACGTTAGAGAAAATTGTCAATTCTTGGATATATGTATATTTTTATCCTTCTAAAATTTCTTTCCTTGAAAAATAAATAAATAAATTTAAATTTGAACCAATATATTAATTTTAGTTACTCCAGATTATTTTAGATTGACCATTATAGTTCAGATAGCTATATCAAATTTCGGCCAGGCGATAAATACATATATTAAATTTTCTTAGTTGTTCATTTTAAATTGCTTGGATAAATGAAAGTAACTGGGCACCTCTTGGCTGCGATATATTCCCAATTAGCAGCATAATTTATGTATTTACCATAAAAATATCTCTTATTCCAATATTCTGAAGAATGGTAATTTCAAAGAAATAAAGTACAACAAAATTTTATCCTCTTGTTTGTTTTATAACTATTCAATAACAATAATAATAATGGCTTCTTTTATTGTTGTTGTTGTTGTCCACGCCAGAAATGTGTTTTGAAAACCCTTGTTATACATGTTTTCTTTTAAAACAATTAACATTAAATTATATATATATATATATATATATATATATATATATATATATATATATATATATATATATATATATATCCAGATATATATATATAAAACATTCAATTGAAATTTATTTGACAGCTTTAAAAATATACATAAATAATAATATTGCATTTTTTAATAATCACTGAAATAAAATAATTTTTATATAATCTTCAATTTATATGTCTCTATCTATTTATAATAATTAAATATTCATAACGATGTATATCAAATATAAAAAAATAATAACCAAAAATAACAATACCTAATAAAATAAAAATAATAATACTTCATATGTAAAATAATAAAGAATTTTTTAATAAAAATGAAATTTTTAAAATATAGATAGCTGTTATATATATATATATATATATATATATATATATATATATATATATATAGAGAGAGAGAGAGAGAGAGGCTTTTAGAAAAATAGTAAATTTTATATAATAGTCTTTAAAAGGATGAACATTTTTATTAATAATAATTTAATTATCTGCTTAAGCAAAAGAAACTTAAATTTTTGAAAAATATATTGTCTATATTGTTAGAATCTGGAAGTTGTAATTGACTTTATTAACCTGCTTTCAGAACAGGTGATATTTCCCTGATTGATGAGGTTTGTTTAAACTTTTTTCATAAATGTATACTCCTTGGTCTAAACTCAATCTTTAATGTTTATATAAATATATCTGACCATAGATAAAAATGGAGCTACTGTTATTGTTAAATGAGATTGCCTTGACTACAGGTTGAGATTGTTGATAGTGTAGGAGTTAATTGCTCTTGTTAGTACATATATATATATATATATATATATATATATATATATATATATATATATATATATATATATATATATATATATATATATATATATATATATATATATCATAAAATTAATATAGCCTAATGGACATGTAATTAAAAAAAGAAAAGAAGTCTCTCTCAGGCTATGGTATAATAGCACCTCTAAATGTAAACAATGGATCAAGTACAGAATGAACTCACTAATTCTTAGACATTTTAATATATATAACTTTGCCTTCATGAACATTGGTAAAAATTCAGAGTGAAAGTAATATATCAAGAAATTAAAAAATGGCATTTAATAATTATTAGATTAAATCAAATATACAAAGATGAATATAGATTATCTCATTTAATAACCCAGTTTTTAATAATTAAATAGGATTTAATAAATGTAAACATGAATTTAACATAACCTAATGTATATGTAATTGAAAAAAAAAGAGCCTTCCTTAGGCTATGAATAAATAGCACTCTAAATGTAAAACAAAAGATTACCAATAAAATGAATTCATCTATCCTTTGAGCTTTTGATGTATATAAGCATATAAACATCAACGATTATTAAAACTGATATGTAAATCTAGTACAAAGCTATGCCAAAACACACTGATAATACAACAATTTATAATGCAAATTAAAAGATTATATTATTAGCTCTTAGATTTCTTTCACAAGTTTATGCACACACACACACTCTCAATGTACAGTGTGCTTATTGCTATATTACTATGTTCCTTTCCTATAACCTTAACATCATATTGAAGAAAGAAATATATTATTATCACACTGTTTTATTTGACATAAACCCTTTGTAATTATTTCTTTGGATGTTATTTATTTTAAAGTAAAACGAGTATAACGTATATTGAAACAGACAGATCGAAGAATCGATCTTAGTTTCATGGTTGTCATTTAAGAACGGTAATTCTAAACCACTATTTACCCGCAATGAGACTTTTTCTATTCCAGGCCACATAAATTTTAAGTTATTTATTTTGTGTTTGTTTAAAAAGAATTTAATGTAAAGAGTATGAGTATAAATGTCACAAATCATGATAAATAATATTCGTGTGTGTGTGGTTTGTGGATTTATATTAGCTCAATTTAAAAGTTTTAATTGCGTGTATATTTTCTTTAAATTTTAATTTTGCAAATTATACAAAGTCATTTAAAAATGCTGATCAAAAGTCACATTCCTTTGATCAGTATTTTTAATCAAAATCTTACTTGTACAAATGTATAGGATAATTAGTTTGTACTTCGATAAATTAAGATAATGAATTTATATTTTTGTATTCACGAATTCCGATGTAATTGTTTTGTCAATTTAGAATCATGTATTAAATTTAAAAATAAATGAAAACCGAACATAGAACTCTTATCAAAAAAGGCAAAGGCTATTGTGTAGTCAAACATTAGATATTGCTGGAGGCCAGAAAATCAAAGGAGGCGGAGTTATGAACAAAAACTAGGCAGAAAGGTCAACCGTAGCCATCTTAAATATAATATAGACACTCTAACTTTTGACTTGGCTGTGCTTAGATCATCTCAAGCTACAGCAAAGTAGTTGTCTCAGAGAAATCACTTCAACCGTTATTAAGAAGTTGCCCGGTAAACTGCAATCATGATGGGCTAAGTCCAAGAAGCTGATCCCTGTTCTGCCAATTTAAATCTTTCATACCGCTGATCTGTAATGTTTTCCATGCTTCCAGTCTTCCAAATTCCAACATTTAAATTAACCATGCCGTTCTAAGAAATTCAAAATGTGCGCCTACGTTCTTCATACATATCACCGCAAGAAGAAGAGCCGGACGAAGAAAGAATGGTAACTTTTGTTACATGAACTTTTTAACTTTCCTCTCAGTAAGAATTTTATATTTAATCTGTTAACCTAATTAATTGCATGTAAATTTCTTGTTTTCCATTTGAAAATGTTACACTAAAACCTGTCAGTAAATTTCTTCTCTAATATTTCTGTGCTCTAGTCTTTAGATGATAATTATTAATATTTGTGCCTACTAATAATCCATTTGTGAATACATTTATATTTTTACTATTACTTATTTTACAAACAAAATGATGCCAATAATAATATTTCTCAACTCTAATTAAAGTCAGTAAAGTTTATCTCATAATATTTATTATATTCATTTTAAAAGTAATTTTCTTTTATCGAACTAAAAATTGTTTCATTTATGTTGAGTTGAGAAATATTCAAGTATTTTTATTGTTTCTTTTACTTTGTCATGATATTTTAATATATACTCCAAATCTCAAATACTTAAAATAGTCTAAAATTTTATTATATTTTCTTTATATATTATTACGGAGTAATAACAATAAGTGAATATTTTATTGCTATTAATACCTTCCGAACAATCTGGGGAGTTATGGGTCTCAGAGTGAAATTAATTAATTGTTACTTTTGTGATCGTTTGATTTCGCCATGTTGTATTGAATAGTTATATCGGACTGTTGCGTAGAAAATGTTACGGAGAGAAAAGGTTTTATATAATTTCGTTTTAAAATCCACTTCCGATCACTCTTCCTCGATGTTACTGTGGCAATGCCTTTACCTTCGCCTAAGTTGGCATCTCGTCTTACTACCACATGGAGAGAAAGAAATTCTTCTCCAGGTAATCTCTTGGATCACCGGGGTTCGAAAATGATCCCGGCTGGTTGTAGTGTCCTGGATCTACTTGGGGGCATTAAGACTTGTCAAAGTACAAGCCGCCCAGTATTCCGTCAATGCACCGCAAGTTATTATTTGTAGTATACCTTAATCCCTGCAACCATCAGTACATCAGTATTATATATTATATTTTTATATAAAACTGCCTCCCATTTATCCGTATACGCAATGGTTTGAATCTATTAAATAAAACAACTTAATATAAACTAGTAGTTAAATATTTTAAGTGCTCCAATTACTCTGATTCTCGTATCAACCTGTACAACCATTTATACACATAAATATTGGCATGAGTTTGTTAATCAGTACCAACCGATTATTGATGACTAGCAGCAATTTATTATAAAATACATATGAGAGTTTTACCGTACCTGTAAATAATATTATTCAATGCTTTCAATAATTTATTAAAAATTTATCTAACCTAATGTTGTCTCTCTTGCATTATTACTCTCGAAATCTAGTCAATCACCTGCTGTCTGTAGCGACAACTTAAATATATACATTAAATTATTAGCCGTACCAATATCCCGACTATAAGGTATCTATGAAATAGCTGATTGTAGGTAATTTAGTCTGTGTTTTTCGATGAGCTAGTAAAAGGAAAACCCCGTACCGTTGTAATGTTGTCATCGGTGGGTCATGCCAGGGTTTTGGGTTTGAATTTAGTTTGCATTTTGGAATTTATTCCTAGACGTGGACTGGGTTCGAATTCGGATTACTGTGTGTGATTAAGCATGGTGATTTTTACCGGTACAATATATATATATATATAGTTGTCTTTTCAATTTTACTTCTTTTTTATTTTATTTTTTTTCAATGAATCAATTTATTAAATGGATATTAATTAGAAATAGCCAATTATTTATTTTCTAAAGTCTCTCTTAAATCCAAGATTAACTATTAAATCAATTATACTAAGTGCTCATTCAATTCACTACTTTTAAATCAGTTTTAAATAAATTGCTTGCTTTTGCTTTTGCATATATAAGTTCATGAATCAACCATTCGTATATATGTAAATAATCTAAAATGTTTATTATAAAATATTTACTGTAATATAAGTATAATAAAAATAATTAATTATAAAAGTGATAATTGGTGGAAATTAATGTCACCATGTCTTATCCCAAGATTTATAAATTTTAACGTTATCACATTGTTTATTAATTAAAGATATCTTATTTCTATTTAACAAAACTGCTAACTTAATTTTTCTTTTATTAGAATTTTTCTCCTCTGATGAATAATTTTAGTATTTTTACATCAACATTGAAAATAAACAATATTTTTTCGGTATCAAAAAAAAAAAAAACAATTGTCTTTATTACATCATTATTACTCTTATTTTTTATAAGTTTATATAAGGATTTACTCTTTTCTCAATACTATATGTGATTCATTTAGGTATGCAACATTGCACTTTCATAAAATCTATTAACATGAGGCTGAACACAAAATGAAACATTGTATATGTATTTTTTTTAAAAAAAAATCGCTTCAGCAATTGAAACATATGGAAATCTTGGAATTTAAATAGTTTTCAGTTTACAAAGTTTAAGAAATTAACTGAGTATTTCTGTTCTTTATTATAGTTATTCATAATGTGTATATTATCATTGATATAATAATTTTTATTATATATATATATATATATATATATATATATATAGATTATATATATATATATATATATATATATATATAATCTTTTTGAGGTCAAGCATGATATTTAAAAAATGTATATATTTACTATGTTAAATTAAACATTTCCATAGATTATTATAATAAAAAATAATGCATTATACAGGCTTAAACCTGCATTTATATATGTAATATATTCGGGATTCGAACTCAGACTTTCACACGACCCACTACTCTTAGTGCCATCTCATATTACTGACCCTCCTCATCACACACATGTTGAAAAGATAAATAATCACCAATATACCTATTTCATGCTAAACCAGCAATCATCTGTTGGTCTAGATTACTATCCTCACACATACATATATAATCAGTACTCAGCTTCATATTAAGATAGCCAATCTTCATACTTTAATGAACAGGCTTCAAACTATTCCAACTCACAACTTTTCAGCTTTCCATTTCATTAAAAATCTGATGACGGAACGTTCAAAGCCCTTGTTAGTGCTAAGGTTGTCATCCTACCATATTGACATAAAAGTCATTCTGACCTCTCATGTACACGAGAATAATTCATTTATACATACATATGTGAAAGATGGGCAGACCTTTTACACGCTATTTCTATAAATTAATACAAGGACATAGAACGTTACATCATCAGATTTTCAATGAAATGGAAGGCTGAAGAGTTGTGAGTTGAAATAGTTTGATGCCTGTCCATTAAAGTATGAAGATGGACTATCTTAATATAAAGCTGAGTACTGATTATATATATGTGTGAGGATAGTAATTTAGACCAACTGATGATTGCTGTTTTAGCATGAAATATGTATATTGGTGATTATTTCTTTTCAACATGTGTGATCAGGTGGGTCAGCAATATGAGATGGCACTGAGAGTAGTGGATCATGTGAAAGTCTGAGTTCGAATCCCACATATATAATAAAGAATGTAAATGAGGATTCTTGTAAATAGAAATAATCTTTAATCTTCGATGGTATTAAGAAATTATCAATTACTACTGATTGACAACCCTGAGGCCAAAGCATATTTTATTAAACTTATAATAACTCTTTTGTTTGGTTTATTTTTTAAGTAGTATAAATCCAAAATGATCCTCTTTTACTTCAAAGTTAAGTTCTTACATGGATTTTAAACCCAGAAGTTTTTTGTAGATGTGATAATGTGAAAGAATAACATCTTTTATAACATTCTGCAAATATAATTTTAAACCTTTCCAGAAACTTATGCATGTTGAATTAAGTAGTTTCATGAATTGTTATTACAAAATAGAATGGAAATGAGATAATATTCATGTAAATAAAAATAGTATTTGACCTTTGATGGAATCAGTAAATTATCAGTTTCTACTAACTGACAATCTCTGAGTTTAAACCAGTTTTTTATTAAACCTATAACAGCTATATTATTTGTTTTTTTGTTGAAGTAAGAGGGTCCATACTTAAAACAAATTTTCAAGCCAAAAGAACTATTGTGGGTTTAAAGAAAAAAATTGGTTAGGCCTCAATAACTGTCAATTTGTAATAATAGATAATTTCTTAGTACCATCAAATGTTAAAGAACTACTTACATATTAGACCTGCTACACATTTTTACATTCATATCAGTCCACCATTAACTTTCTAATCTTGCAATGTCATCAAATAATGGGTATAATGGAATTTCTGACAAATTTAAGTGATAAATTTGTCAAAATGGGCCATGGATATATGTTATTTCATAACATTTTCACAAGATTTAGAAAGTTATCAGAATACTGATATGTATGTGAAAAGGTGTAGCAAATTTAATATGTAACACTAATTGCACCAGATTAAATCTGAAAAATTACTTTTTTAACAATATAAAAAATATAAATGTGTACACAAAAATTATAAAAACACATTACAATACAAAATGAAAACAGATAGTTGTAAGGTTTTAAAGTGAAACATCATGAACAAAATATAGCACTTTGCCATCACAAAAACAGTGAGAAATTTCAAAATTTTACTTCAAAAATATAATATAGTAATTTAAAATACTACATTTATTAATCCTGCATAAAATTGTAAATGAACACTAAAGCAAATTTACCAAAAAATAATACTACATAAGCAAAATAAAAAAAAATACATCTATTCAATAGTAACTACAATTTATATATATATATATATATATATATATATATATATATATATATATATATATATATATATATATATATATATATATATATATATATATATATATATATTAACTACAAATGTACACTAAACCAAAGAAAAAGGAACACATAATACTATGCCTATTGGCTATGGTAAAAAAAATGAATAGATCAGAAAAAAAAGAATCTAAGTCTAACACTTTTTTTAAAAAAAATGGAGAGTTAATGCATGTGTTTACATAACATAATAGCTACATGGGATCTTGATCGAGAAATCTGTAACTATATTTATTTTGTTAAAAATTGATAAACTTTTATCAAAATATAAAAAAATAGTAAACCTTTTTAATACTAAAATAATGATGTGGAGTGGTTTTTTTAAATATCATCCAGAATGCAAACAAAAGCACTATCATCTTTTCACAGCCAACATATTGCATTCCTCAATATTATATGCTTTATAGGGGAAAAACGTAATAAACTTTTATTAAAACAGAACTTTGTGCAACCAGAAGATCGTAGTTCCTCAGTTTCATAAAAAAAAACAATTAGTAAACTTTTATTAAAATGGGATTAATGTGATAGACTGATTTTTTAAATATTGTTCAGAATGCAAATGAAAGTGTCATCTTCTTTGTGCAGTATCCAGGGCCCATTTTTTCCTTCAATCTGAATAAATTGTAAAGCTTTCTTCCACATTTTGATTGATCACTTTCATCAGAGTGACAGCTGTTCTATCCTCAATTGCTATGATAAAACAAAAACTCATAACTAGTTGTTTCTATTTAGTATTGTAATGTGTTTTTATTATTTTGTGTACAAATTAATTTTGTCATAAGCTGTAGAATTCACATTAATTGATGAGATTGCAGAGACTGTTTAATGGGATCACAGAGTTAAAAATTTACGGGCAAAGTAACATGGTTGTGAAAAGGTGTAACAGATCGAATACATAAG
Source organism: Epiperipatus broadwayi (assembly GCA_028023455.1). NCBI lineage: Eukaryota > Metazoa > Onychophora > Udeonychophora > Euonychophora > Peripatidae > Epiperipatus > Epiperipatus broadwayi. Next base: position 2,930,136 of record JAQFVV010012517.1, on the reverse strand, counting down.
TATCATTAAAAGCTATTTCTAATTACTTGAAAATTTTATCCTAATTTCCATTTTTTATTATTAATATATGTTAATTTGTATTAAAGCATAGTTATTGAATGTATGATGGTTTGCACCAAATATTTTTTAAAACATAAGATTGATTTAAATACTTACATCTTACAAAATTGATGATATGTAAGAAAGAAGTTTTATACCTTAGGATTTCCTTATATTGTTTTTTAAACTAAATATTTGTTGATTAATGATGACTCAATTTCTTGATGCCCTAAAAGTTGAAGCTTCTTCAAGGATGACATATTCAAGTTGCATAATACAATACAAGATAAATTTCCAACAGTTTGCAAGAGATTTCAAGATTTTCCTGACTAAACTTTTTGACAATTCTTCTATAATATCTAAAGCCCATCTCGATCTAAAAAAAAATATAGCATATATATGCATTCTGTGAGCTCATTTTCTAAAAATCATAAATAAACTCATAATTACACTTAATTTCAAATTGTATTTTTGAAATAAAAGCTAGACATTAATGTTTTATTTTTTATTAAGATTATTTTCTCCCTATATAACAAGCAAAAATATAATGCATATAATATTACACAAATCTTACACTGTTTTTATCTATTTAAAACTTTTATTTTTTTCCCCTTTAGAAATACTTTTTTTTTTTTTAAAGTTTAATTTACTTATTCTTTACAATCTAGTGATTTATCTGAAAGTAATGTAACATTATGTTTATTTATTCTAACATTTAATGCTACAATTATTTATTTAAGTACTTTCTGTTCCCTCATTTATTTTATTTTATTTTTGTCAGTAAACTATTATTTTTATTACCACCCCTTTATGATTTTTTAAAACAAATTTTGTTGTTTTATCATTCTTTATATTATTTCAAATCACTATTATGCTCATAAAATAAAAAGGGGTTCATGAATTAGATATGAAATATTCATTTTATATTTTCTTACATGCACAAAAAATAAAAAAAATAGTGTTTTAATTTATATGAATATTGCTCTTCTTAAATGGGTTTATGGCACCCCAATAAAAACATTATTTCCTGTTTATGTAGGATTTTGTATTGGCCTTTATCTGGGTCTTACTGACCCTGGTTGTTGTTACAAACACAAGCTTTCCAATCTCTTATGACTAGAATCATGGTTGCAATTAATTTGCCAAATTTCTCTTGATATTATTCATCTTGCAATGGTGTTTTCATTAATATTGAACCATAATTTCAATAATCAAGCCACAGAGGTAAAACATGTATATGCATTTACTGTTCAATTTATATTATTTATAATAATGTTTATTTGTTCACCCTTTATCAATAATAATTAGCATCTAACTAACTACAAAAAAAGTTAGTTATGATCACATGTAACTTACATGGACTTGACTGAGACATTAATGTATGGTTAATCATAATTTATAATAAACTATTTTCATTTTCCCTGATGTTCCATGTTCCAATAGAATATTCCTGATTTCTTACAGTAGTAATTATTGATCTGTAAAATCTACATGGTGGTTTTAGCAATACTCTTCCTGATGGAATCTGCAGTAATATATTTGGAAATATATTGTATATAATTTTCAGGAAATAAAATTGATGGTTCATGACAGACAAGATCTTATTAAATTCCTGAGGAATAATATAACATTTCTTCTCAATATAGGACTTATTAAGAAGCTTAGCTTTAAGCACTATTTCTACAATTTTGCAACACAGTTAGTATTTGTACATACTTCCCAGTCCAGGCCAGTGAAATAACATTTATATGATTGTAGAGTTAGGACTATAATAATTATACAGCTATATATTGTAACTGTCAGAATCATCTATCTCACTAACACACTGCAGAATTCAAACCCCAGACACGAAACTGAACATTCTAGGAGGTGTTGCCTTCCAGATAAACTAAGTTTGAATCTAAAGTCCAAATTTCCCAGCGCCATCTATGTGATAACGCATCTGATGCCACTACTAGTATAACCTTTGACCGGTGCCTGGTGGTCAGGGAGAAACAAAAGACTCTATACTAAAAGAAGCTTGGGTGGCTAATTAACATCTATGGATTTACAAAAGAAATGCAGAATATGGATTTACAAAAGAAATGCAGAAAATATATATATATAGACCGAGGCAGTGACAGGAATCAATAAAATAAGATATCAAATTTAGTTTTAAATAATTTCACAAAATTTATTCATATACATCATATATATAACACCACTGTCTGCTTTTATGAGACAGGGACACGTATTAAATAATTGTTGGCATTATATTCCAACATCTGACAAAAAGACTTTAAACAAAGTGATATCTTCTATTCCTCGGGCTAATAGCATTACGATAATTTGCTTGACAAGATAGGAACATGTGCGAGGTGCTTTGAGGAATTATACAAGTTTGAGAAAATATTTGAAATTAAGTGTTATAAAATATTTATTGATTTCGAGAATAGCACGGACAAAAGCTTACTAAGCAACAAAGTGGGGAACATGATCGAAGCATTTATTTGAGAATAATGACAATAAAGTTACATTGGACGGTCAGTATTGCTGATAATGAATTTATTAAAGTTGGAGGGTGTGCCATGTTTAAGACATGGATGCTTTGCAAAATAAATATAAAATAAAACAATATTGAAGATCCGGAATAATTACAAAGGGCATACCACCGCTAACCAGTAGGAAAGTATTTTATGAACAGCCGATACTTAGTGACTGTGTAACGATTGCGTTTAATTCCCAGGTGTGTCATTTGGGGACACATTCTGCCTGGAAATTGCAATAAGCGAAGAATCCTTGGAAAATTAAAACAAAGCGGTCTCAACAACCAATTCATTTACCAGCAATATGAGACTAGTGTATATAAAACATACTGAATGGGTTTTACTTGGATTAAGAAAAATGCCCAATCAAATTCCCAGAAATTCATTTAAAAGGGTCCGCACATTCTCGATGTCAATGATGAACTTTGTAATTAAAGTAGAACACGGTAATTAAAATAGAAAAATGCATGCTTGTGGGTTTGAAAAGTAAGTATAGATTTATATATGCAATCATGCATTAGGGGGCACATTTAATCATTGACCTCGCACATACTCTCATATTAGATTAAAATCAATAACATGTAGATTTTAAACTATGTGATTATATTATATATTAAAGAATAGAATGGCCCTCAAATGAGTGATTTGCAAGATAATAAAAATTGGAAATTATTTAAAAATTTAAAATATGCCTTTATAGCGGCATCTTAGTTTCACAAAAAGAATAATTCACTCGGTCAAAGACGATTCTGACACATTATCATAATAAAATAACAGAAAGCTTAATAAATAGAAAATATTAACCCAAGGATAGAGAGCAAAATGTTGAGTATATTTAAACACATTAAAGAAATACATAATGAAGTTATGTGAAATATCAGAAAACAATTTATAATAGCTATAACATGTTAGTTATCACAAGAGCTCTTGGGTTAATTTAGGGTTACCTACTGGAGAAGCAATTTTAGGTAGATTGATGGTCGGCAGGTTTTTATATAATTTAACAGCAAAATCTGGAAATGTTCATATTTTGACAGCAGCAGCAGTTCCGGGGTTCCTTATGTGATAGCTTCCAATGGTCTGGAGCAGCGGCTGGCTATTCCAAGGGGACATAGCCATCTTAACACCTCTACTCTGTCATGTCAAGATTAGCAAATTATTAGAATAGAACTCTAAATGACTTCTCTTAGAAACATTAGAAAAACTGGAGAACAAAAGAAAAACCATTTTATAGTAAAATTTAACAATAGAACTGCCCTGGAGCATTACAAAAATATATCAGACTTATCAGCTGTAATCATCCGAATGTCTTAAGGAATTCAACATTAATTAATTTCTTTTGTTACTTTCCCTGTCAACATTCAAATTACAAACTAGATTCAATTAAAAATTACTTTTATTAATTAAAGAAAACCTTAAGTGGACATCTGCTATTTTTAGATAAACTTAAATAACATTTACTAATTAAACTATTGTCCCTCATTTATTTTAACAGAAATATTTAAAATGACTTTTATTAAATTAAACAAAAGTTACTTTACTTTTAAATTGCAATATTTGAATCTATTTACTAAACGAATATTTACTAAATAAATTTTATTTTAAATCAAAAATATATTACGATGGTAATATATCTTTGTAAATAGATTCAAACAAAATAACTTTAACAATTTATAAATTTGATATGTTTTAAAATGCATATCATAGTGTGTGTACAATTACGACTTATATAACTTACTTTTTAAGAAATCAAAATTATGTGAACATATACCTAATCTATAATCTTTTATTTATTTGGGAATGATTTACATATATCATATGAGCATTGTCCTCATGGTTTAAAATTAGGTGAGATTTTCAGTATATAAGCATATTGCAGACACACTACGATAGATTGAAGTTCAAACTAAGGTATGAGGGTTGGAAGTAGGTGAGAAAAGTTAAAACGAAGATCTGCAAAGCAGACCTCACTGTTTCACATTCCCTTAGTGATGGAACAAAGAAAAATTGTTAAAAAAAAGATCTTACAACAGGTGTCCACCTATGAAGCCTGCATAAAAAAAAACTTGCAAGATAACCCATAATGGACAGGATATAAATATAATGAAGAAACGAATCTGAATTATATACCCGGATCATATTAATAAATCTATCATCTAGCGAACATTTTCTATTATCTTCCCTCTTAAACAAAATTTTATTTAACATCTAATAGTTTAACATTGTTTATATCTGATCTCCTTTCTGGTGACATGTCCATTTCTTTTTTGTTGTTGTTGTTTTTTAAAAAATGACTATAATCCTGGGTCTGGTGGGTAATAACTGCTTTTATAATTTGATGACTGCAGTCTCGGATTATCAGGTCTCTTTACCTTGTCTGGCAGTTCTTTTGCCCAGGGACTGAAATCCAGAGTGGTTGTTAATAATTGTAGCTTTAGGCTGTCGCAATTATTTGACTTATCAGGTGGCTCCTTGGCCCATGGGCTGAAATCCAGTGCCATCATTGTTTTCACTATTTCCTTTATTCGATATATTCTTCCTATATCAGGTGGGATATTTTCCTGGTTTTCTTTAAGTACTTTGATGTTGGTGGTAAGCATGGTTAGCTGGGTTTGACTCTTTAGGTCTCATACATACTTGGCTGGAAATATCTCATCTAAATACAGTTGTGGACATTTTTTGACTTCGTGAAAAATTTTTATGTGATGAAGCCTGGTTATCTGGGTTTGATGTCCTGTGTCCCTGACATCATTTGCTGGAAATATTCTTTTCAAATGAAGTTTGTGACATTTTTTTTTACTTCATGGAATATTTTAATGTCAACAAGCTTGGTCGGCTGGGTTGGATGTCCTAAGTCTCAGATATCCTTTGCTGGAAGCACTCTTTCCAAAGAAAGCTTGGGACATTGTTTAACCTAATGAAATATTCTAGTGTTGAGCTTGGTTGGCTGAGTTTGAGGTCCCAGGTCTGGTGTATCAGTCTTCTTTGCATAATCATTTGTCTCAACTTTCTGGTTCAGGAGTTTATCTTCCATCTCTTGCCATCCAGGGAGGAGTCTGTACAGCACTCTAAGTTCCTCACCTCTTCTTTGCCTTTCTTCTGCCCATTTTTTCACTCTTTCTTCACTTGCTTAAACAATTCTATAATAGTCCAGAAATGGACCTCATTAGTATCCGTATTTTGAATGACCTTGGATGTTACCTTTTTCTTTTTTTTTATTTTATTGCTAACTATATTATCCTAAATGCAATTTTTTTATGTTTGATTTCAAATTTTATTAATGGCTAATAGGCTATCTCCCTCTCGGCTCTGTTGGCCTAATTACTGCTTTTATGTTTATCACTAAAACCCCAACTGCTGCCCTTTTACTACAGCAAAAATTTCTTGTTTAAATCTGCTGCCAACATATATATTTTTAACTGTTCGTGTATATAAAATCTGTTAAATTCTATATGTCAAAATATTTTGCTAACATATATTTTTAAACTCAAGCAATTTTATTTATATATGTTAACATTCGCTAGATAGTGGTATACTTATTTTGTTTCTTCTTATTTAAGATTAGCATACATATAATTTTATTTACATAATTATTGATTCGATTCACGTCTCATTATTTGGTCTAAGAAAATTTACACGCATTGGAAAAAAAAAACAAATTACATACAAGAGAATTCAGCCTGGTAACAAAATTTATTTTAGAAGTAACTCAATTTAATGAAATTACCCTTGGGTGCCATATCGCCAGTTAAAAACATCCATAGACTGTTAGCTTCCCAAAATAAATTTTAATAACTATTCCATTTAACTACAGGCACTCGTTAAAACATTCACATTTTTTTGTTGATTACAACATTTTATTTACTATTGAATTTTTGAATTCCATACGATAGCCTATTACATATCTAGGTCATTACCGTACAAAATTATTATTATGCTATCTTTCACGTTGAGCTGATAAAACTTTATTTTGATAGTAAATACAATATTTGAATTATTTGTAGATTGTCACAATATTCTCTTGGGACAATTTTTAAGTAATTCACGCCATGCGTATATAGCGTGACTTAAGTGAAACAATAAATACAGATAAATACAGATGGCTCATATCCCCACTATAGCAAGTTTGGACAAGTTCTGATTATATAGAATAAGTAATTGAATGCCCGAGTCAAACAAAATATATAAAATATACATGCAAATAAACAATATAGATAATATAGAGTTTGAAAATCTTTTATATATATCAAAATATAAAGATTTGAGTGATTAAGTATGAAACAAAGTGCTAAAATTAAGCTAGAGGGATGTGGGTGTTACTAATTAAGATCTACAGGGATGTGGGTGTTTAAATATTCGAGGCTCCACATTTGGGCAAGCCATGGACCCGGAAAAAAAAATTTACTATGTAACAGTCAGAATCGTCTATCTCGCTAACACACTGCAGAATTCAAACCCCACACACAAAACTGAACATTCTAGGAGTGGTTGCCTTCTAGACATACTAAGTTTGAATTTAAAGTCCAAATTTCACAGTGCCATCTATGTGATAATGCATCGGATGCCACTACTAGTATAACCTTTGACCGGTGCCTGGTGGTCAGGAAGAAACAAAAGACTCTATACCAAAAAAAGCTTCGGTGGCTAATTAATGTCTATCGATTTACAAAAGAAATGCAGAAAATATATAGATAGACTGAGACAGTGATAGGAATCAATAAAATAAGATATCAAATTTAGTTTTAAATAATATATAATGCCACTGTCTGCTTATATGAGACGGGGACGTGTATTAAATAATTGTTGCCATTATATTCCCACAACTGACAAAAAGAATTTAAAACAAAGTGATATCTTCTATTCTTCAGGCTAATAGCATTACGATAATGTGCTTGACAAGATAGGAACATGTGTGAGGTGCTTTGAGTAATTATACAAGTTTAAGAAAATATTTGAAATTAAGTGTTATAAAATATTTATTGATTTCGAGAATAGCACAGATAAAAGCTTACTAAGCAACAAAGTGGGAATGTGATCAAAGCATTTATTTGAGAATAATAATAATAAAGTTACATTGGGAGATCAGTATTGCTGATAATGAATTTATTAAAGTTGGAGGGTGTGACATCTTTAAGTCATGGATGCTTTGCAAAATAAATATAAAATAAAACAATATTGAAGATCTGAAATAATTACAGAGGGCATATCGCCGCTAACCCGTAGGAAAGTATTTTATGAACAGCTGAAACTTAGCAACTGTGTGACGATTGCGTTTAATTCCCAGGTGTGTCATTTGGAGACAGATTCTGCCTGGAAACTGCAATAAGCAAAGAATCCTTGGAAAATTAAAACAAAGTGATCTCAACAACCAATTCATTTACCAGCAATATGAGACTAGTGTATATAAAACATACTGAATGGGTTTTACTTGGATTAAGAAAATTGCCCAATCAAATTCCCAGAAATTCATTTAAAAGGGTCCGCACATTCTCAATGTCAATGATGAACTTTGTAATTAAAGTAGAACACAGTAATTAAAATCGAAAAATGCATACTTGCAGGTTTGAAAAGTAAGTATAGATTTATATATGCAATCATGCATTAGGGGACACATTTAATCATTGACCTCGCACATATTCTCATATTAGATTAAAATCAATAACATGTAGATTTTAAACTATGTGATTATATTATATATTAAAGAATAGAATCGCCCTCGAACAAGTGATTTGCAAGATAATAAAAATTGGAAATTATTTAGAAATTTAAAATATGCCTTTATAGTGGCGTCTTAGTTTCAACAAAAAGAATAATTCACTCGGTCAAAGATGATTCTGACACATTATCATAATAAAATAACAGAAAGCTTAATAAATAGAAAATATTAACCCAAGGATAGAGAGCAAAATGTTGAGTATATTTAAACACGTTAAAGAAATACATAATGAAGTTATGTAAAATATCAGAAAACAATTTAAAATAGCTACAGCATGTTTGTTATCACAAGAGCTCTTGGGTTAATTTAGGGTTAGTTACCTCTGGAGAAGCAATTTTAGGTAGATTGATAGTCGGCAGGTTTTTATATAATTTAACAGCAAAATCTGGAAATGTTCATATTTTGATAGCAGCAGCAGTTCCGGGGTTTCTTATGTGATAGCTTCCGATGGTGTGGAGCAGTGGCTGGCTATTCCAAGGGGACAAAGCCATCTTAATGCCTCTACTCTGTCATGTCAAGGTTAGCAAATTATTAGAATAGAACTCCAAATGATTTTTCTTAGAAACATTAGAAAAACTGGAGAACAAAAGAAAAACCTTCTTTTTATAGTAGAATTTAACAATAGAACTGCCCTGGAGCATTACAAAAATATATCGGACTTATCAGCTGTAATCATCCAAACATCTAAAGGAATTCAACATTAATTAATTTCTTTTGTTACTTTCCCTGTCGACATTCAAATTACAAACTAGATTTAATTAAAAATTACTTTTATTAATTAAAGAAAACCTTAAGTGGACATCTGCTGTTTTTAGATAAACTTATATAACATTTACTAATTAAACTATTGTCCCTCATTTATTTTAACAGAAATATTTGGAATGACTTTTATTAAATTAAACAAAAATTACTTTACTTTTAAATTGCAATATTTGAATCTATTTACTAAACGAATATTTACTAAATGAATTTTATTTTAAATCAAAAATATATTACGATGGTAATATATCTTTGTAAATAGATTCAAACAAAATAACTTTAACAATTTATAAATTTGATATGTTTTAAAATGCATATCATAGTGTGTGCACAATTATGACTTATATAACCTACTTTTTAAGAAATCAAAATTATGTGAACATATACATAATCTATAATCTTTTATTTATTTGGGAATGAGTTATATATATATATATATATATATATATATATATATATATATATATATATATATATATATATATATAATACGAGCATTGTACTTGTGGTTTAAAATTAGGCAGGATTTTCAGTATATAAGCATATTGCAGACACACTATGATAGATTGGGGTTCGAACTAAGGTATGAGGGTCAGAAGTAGGTGAGAAAAGGTGAAATGAAGATCTGCAATATATATATATATATATATATAAACAATTTTTTCAAAATGGCTTTTGATAGTAATACTTTCTATACATTTTCTCATAGTTTGTCTTAATATTACATTATGATTATTTTATATGAAGATATATACTCCTCTGTTTTAAAATTTAATCGATAATAAAATGGCAATTGTATTTGAGATATAAAATAATATTGTAATACTATAAATCATTTTTTCACAGTTTACACAGATTTTTTTAAATAGACATATTTACCAATAATGACATAACTTCAAGTCCCATATTTTCCAGAAATTATTTAATAATACAATTTAAATTGGAAGTTACGACCCTGCACAATATATTACCTTCTACTGGGACATTTGAAGGAACTGGATCTACCTAACAATGCAATTCTTAGCCAAATATTACTCATAAGAACTTGCAGTTGTTAATAATTAATATCTTGAAACCAAATAAAAATTTTAATTTTTTGAAATGTTCAAATAATTTTATAAGTCTTTTTTCAGTTACCAAATAATCGAGTTGAACTTAGACTCATTATAGTATAAATTAATTTATATAAAACGTGTTAGTGTTGTGTTTCTCTAATTTTAAGGACCACTACCATGAGATCAAACTCACTACAATATCTGTAAATGCAAAGTGAATGGGATAAATCAGGGTAAGCCAGTATAGTATTAATGTGAGAATTCTTCTTTAATAATATGGAATTGTTGCTTAAATTTCCAGTTCCAGTCATAATCTTTAGGAAATAGTTGGTGAAGAGAATCTGCATCATTAATGTAACTCCTATAAAGAATACAATAAAAATTTATAATCCTAAAAATAACTACAATTATTTTTTATTTGTTGGTGTTAAAATTATTTTGAAGCATTTATTTCATCAGGATGATGATGAATTCTTACACAAGAAGAAACTATCTTGAGTTATTATAACATACATTTTTATACTTATTCCGTTACTCATTTTGTTACTCATTTGCATGGTGATCTTAATATATTTGGAATACATACTTCCAAAAACAGAACCAAATGGCATAGGTATTGGTCTAAATTCTCTGAGGTAATGACATATTCTGCATGCAAGTATATAACAGTTTTTCAATTTATTTTGGAGGATTTATTTCAGATATTTAAAAAGTTATGCACCTGATTTGATCAGCTGAATAGCACACTTTTGAAAACATATGTTCCTCTTATTTGAAAGCAATTTACTTCTGACCCTGTGGGTACCAAATACATTTTCCAATACAATATCTGGCAGTTCAATCAGCAGTCAAAAAGATAGATTTTTTTCTTAATGCAAAAATTGTGCTAATTTCTTTTCTGGGCAAAAATGACATTTAATTTCATGCATCTAAATATAGTCTACTGGTACTATTACCTCTTTGATCATTAGTAATATATGTTATATGATGGAAGATATTTCTCTATAATAACACAATTCATCATCTGACATATTTACATTTTTACTCCTCTGTACTGAAAAGATATGGGATATGATCAGCTTTCAAACTATTCTTCCTTTATTAGTTGTGTCTAGTAAACATATTAACTAATGGATAGTCTATTGGTTTGAGGAACTAACTTGATAATTTTTTTAAAAAGTCAACTGCACATTTATAATATATCATGGGCAATATAGATGACTTTTTCATCTTACTTTTAATCTCCGTATAAAGAGATATACAGTTTATATTTTTATCTGTGACTTCATGGTTTATGAAACCAATAACTAAACTGATAATTATATTGTATTATAAATTTTGGTTTTGAAGTAGATTACAGCTTTTTGTATTTGGTAAATCTATTCTTGTTTTTTCCTAATAATAATCCATAATATAATAGATAACATATAACAGAAGTCTTTATATTTTAATTTCTTTAACCTTTTTTCTTTTTTCTCTTTCCACATAAACTTATTATTTATATCTTTAAAAATAATATAGCATCATATTGATTCAGTCAAACTTTGAATACTACAATTATCTATTTAAATACTTTTTTTTATTTTTCCTTCCCATTTTTTTTCTTTTTTCATGAAATTATTATTTTTGTTAATATTGAATTTTAAAACAACTTTTATTTTATATTCTACTTTATATTATTTGAAACCACACTTCAATGCATGGAACCACATAGGCAATCATGAAGTAGACATAAACAATCTATTTTAATATATATATATTGAAATGGTCAGTATTATCCATCTGCCCATTTCACTTATTTTACCCACACGTCTATCCATTTGCCAGGTTTAAACCCTCTCAGAGTACCCATGTAAATAACATTAAATTATTATATGTGAGGAATCACATACACACACACACACACACATATATATATATATACATATATATATATATATATATATATATATACATATACACACACACATATATATATATGCGAGTGATATGTTTGTAGTTTAATAGTGTATGTATAGATTACAGATATATTCATTTTATAAACATTTCTGATTTAAGAAATATTTTAATTTAAATTATTGTTATGTTAATGGTATATATATATTACAGATATGTATATTCATTTTATAAATATTTCTGGTTTAAGAAATATTTTAGTTAAATTATTTAGCAACTTTATTGATGTATTATATAAATCGCATAAGTATATTTCCTGTTATTCTGCATCTATGGTTATAAAATAAGTCTTCTACTAATTACGAAAGTAACTTTGTCCAAAATAACATTTGATCTTGTAAACAATTTTCGAAGTAGGTCATGCATTGTGCAGGAAACAAAATATAAATTACTTGTTATAATTTTAAAATGTGTCTCTAAAATAATAAATGAGTTTCTCTATCGGTTGTAAATATTAAATATGTTTTTGCTAAAATAAATAAATGGACTTTTCAGCTACATTCAAGCTCATAAAAATTAATAGGTGGACAGAGTTTAAAAAGTATAAATACTTAAAGTTTTGTTGCCAATATATATATATATATAAATATATATATATATATATATATATATATATATATATATATATATATATATATATATATATTAAGTGATTTGTAAGCAGAATCCACATCCATTTCACCTTAAAATGATTGAGTAGGAAGGTGATAAAATCACTGCTCTCCTTGCGGTGAATGGAAGACTTTGGTCCGATGAAATATAATGCCTAAAATATAATGCCTTATGCCAGCCAAGCAAAATCCATTAACTTTCAATCATCATCAAGTGTCAACTTATTATCATCCCAAGTGCTTCAAAACTAACTGCAATGGAAATCAACTGAATGGCCAATTTTCTCTCAGAGCTCTGTTTATAAACTGTGACTTTAAATTCTTTCTTTTAAAAGCTAGCTATTTATTAAATCTGCCTTTCCCAAACACTTTTACTAAAATCTACAAAGAAAATTGTTAAATACTAAATTGTGCCTGATTGTAAAATGCTAAATCTTGTTGGATTGTAAAACTTGAATTCCCTTTTAAAATGTAAAACTCTCATAATCTATATTAAATGTATAATTTTCTGCGGTCTTTTTATGCCTATTTCTAAAATCTACTCAATTTATTCTATGATTTTATCATTTTAATATTATATGTATTTAATATCCCAAGTGACTCGAAACCACAAGTATTTATAAATATAATTTTAGCTTGTCGATTTGCGAAGATAATTTCAAATCTTTGCTATAATAAATATTAAATAATTGAATTATTATTTTACTGATTAAGTTTTGGATATTAATATTACAATAATAAGTTATCTAGTTATTTTTTGTAGTTTGCTTAATTCTAGTTATGAATTATAACTATTTATATATGTAACTCGTATATCATTGGAACTAGCCACAGAGATATTCTCAAAGCATATTTTAATGTTTTGTTCTAATTACCCCACAGATATGCTTTGTCTTCCTTAGATTTATATATGTTGAGATGCAGGTGATAATATTAAACTAGGTTACTAATTAATTTAGTTCCTAAATAGTATATCTAAAATACTAAATTTGAGAACTGGATTGTATAGATATGCAAATAGATGCTATCTAATTGTAGGCACGGTAATATAATTCTACGTATTTGCATTATATATATATATATATATATATGTGTGTGTGTGTGTGTACAAGTTGCAGATGTGTCCTTACAAAGTATGCAATGTACACTTATCTGCTTGTTGCATGATTATTGATGACATGTTGGTGGAGGCCACACTCATCTACTTTAGTTTGGGTTCAAGCACACTTTTAGAACTAGGGCACAAGGACCTAGATGATTCATAATGCTTATCCGACTACATGAACTGCTAATGTTCATATTCGTAGAAAGTTGAGCAGTTTTAGGGCAAACTGAGAATTTGATGCTGAAGCCCGTAAATAATGACCAATTTGCATCTTTTTGGTTAATTAATATTTTGATATGTGCCATAGAGTATATAGGTAAACCTATTATAAACGAGTTTTCTCTCCCTTTATATTAAATGCTTATCTAGCATTAGAGTATATCCTAATCTAGATTAACACACTAACCTGTGTATCTCTGAGCCTAATTACATGCTTGAATTAATTTTATATAGATAGATGCCATAGGAGCACTATTATAGTTAGTTATAAAACTTTGGCTGTAAAGTTCCATATGATCTGGCAGCCCACAAAAGAGCTAGAAATTTGGCATATTAATAAAGATAGGCATAAACTCTAATACTGCACCACACTTTATTAAATATTTATAGTGAGATATGTCACATTAACCTCATTAGTTATATACACCTAAAACACATATTATCTCATGTTACCATCACTTAATTTTGTATGTTTTGATTTATTATTTGTTGTTGTTTCATTAAAATAATATTTAAAATCATAACTTGTTTTCATAATTTTTATTGTCCGTGAGGTCATTTTATCCAACTCTAGTTTAATTTGCACATACATCATTATATCTATAGATAGATTATTTTATTATATTTTATAAGCAATCATTGATATTTTAATTAAACACTTAATCTTATGTCTGTATATCTGAGCAAATCAGTGATAAATTAGTTAAATTATGAGTCTCTTGTTCTACTGGGGGTGACTGACAGACTGAAGGTAAATTGAGTGTCTGTATACATTGAGAAATGTCATCCATAGGGTATTAAATCATTGAGAAAAGGTGAAAGGATTGAATGTTTGTCGGATTCTGGATCCCAGTATTCGTACTCAATCAGCTTTAGTGTATTTTGCCTGTGTTCTATATTTGTTGTGTGGAGGGACAATTCTTACCATTACAATATGTTAAAATGAAGATTTGCATGTATTAAAGATATAAAAAACATTTTGCGGATTCATCTGTATTAAAAACTTTTAATATTAATATACTGATGTTTCGACTTGGAATGTCAGTATATTAATATTAAAAGTTTTTAACACGGGTAAACCCACAAAATATGTTATATAACATATTTTGTGGGTCGTATACATAAATAAAAAACTATCAAGAACATATATATATATATATATATATATATATGTTCTTGATAGTTTTTTATTTATGTATTTATGCTTATAATTTATTTTGTACTTCAGATGAATTATGTCTTAATGAGAAGTATATAAACAAATTAATTTCTTGCTTCATTTTATTAAAAATAAAATGTTTATTTTAATAAAAAAATAAACTTTTCTCAGAATAATTTATTTTTAAAATTTAATTACAGTATTGGAGGATTTTAACAAATTAATCCAAAATTGTGTACACAACATACACACAAACACCTATATTACATACATATACACATCTCAAGTCATCTATACTGTCAATGGCCATAAGTTAATAAATTTAGACTAATGAAATCAAAGACTCATAAAGTATTAATATGAATATGGATTTGATATATGTGTGAGCATAACTTTTATTTTCTTTTGGATAATTTTTTTTGTGTGTTATATATAAATCATCCTTTTAACATCAATGCACCCTGTTATAATGTACTTTATTTGCCATTAATCATTATTCTGCATAAATTGTGTTTGGCTGAGTGAGTTAAAACTCTACACTTTTGATTGGTCAATTACAGAATCAGCAGTAAAAATATATTCATCTTTTAATTTTATATTCAATTTGGTTTCATTTGTAAAATGTATATTAATAATTTGTCAGATTATGAAAGTTAATGAAAGTTTTTTCAAAAATAAATTTATATTTATAAAATATTTGATAGCAGCAATGTAAAAAGAAGTCTGTATCAAATGACAAAGTGTTTAGACAACATTAATTTCTTTCTCAATTTTTATAAGTAAATTTTTTTTTAGTAAAATCCTACTATTTTCTACTAAAATCTTACTATTTTTGTAAAATAATTATGTTTTTAGTATATTTTATACAAATATGTTATAATGTGTAAAAAATACTTAAAAAGTGCTCTAAAAATTTATTTTGTTTTCAAAATCAAAACAAAGAAGTTGGAGTATATGACTACTAACCAATCAGAATCCAAGAAAGTCTGCTTTCTCTCTTTGTTGTAGGTTTCAGCATCTTTATTATTGTTTTTTTACTTATAAAATAATTCAAGAGAGGGCATTATTTTATGGTACTTTTTACGTTTTAAAATGAGCCTAAATATATTACAATAACATAAAAACTGTCCAAATTAGAGTGAGTTAATCTGTGTATGAGATAACTTGAGACATTCTGGAAAGTGGTTAACTAATGCATATGTGCTTTGTTGATTTTTAACTATAAATTAATACTCTCACTTTCAAATACAAGATAACATTTTGTGAATAGATAGAATGAATCCATCTATCCCTTCAACACAAATGTTTATGTATGGGCAAAACTTAAGCATTGGAGATGATAGTGTCAAGATGTTAAGCGATGACTTTAAATTACTTTTACTATGCCTGAATGAATGACATTTGCAAAATTTTTTAGTATTTATGATACATCATTCTTATTTGAAATTAAACATACAGAAATGAGATATTTATTTTATATAGCACTTAACATCTTCACTCTTTCATTTCCAAATGCTTAAGATTTGCTTATATATAAATATTTGGATTGAAGGGATAGATGGTTTCATTCTATCTTTTAACAAAGACTTTATCTTATTTTTTTATAGTGAGATTATTCATTTATAGTTAAAAAACCACAGAGTGCATCTGCATTAGCTTAATGGCTGATTATTATTTTTACACTTTATAAAACATAGCACTCTACAAAATAAATATGTAATGTAATTTATTGAATATTTTTATTGGAAAAAAATATTTGCATACAATCTTCTCATTTATATGGTTGAAAACTAATTACTTCACTTTTAGCAATAGATATTGAATTATTTTGGAGAAAAATATGGAATGATTTAAATCTCAGATATTCAAAAAAGTTTAAGCATTTGTGGTAACAATTCTAGAGCCTGATCCATCGATCTTGAGCTCCAAAATTTGCTATTTCCCCATTGGTCTAAAATATGTATAATTTTAGAAGATAAATGTCTGCAGTATTTTTCCCACATTTATATAATAAAGCCAATTATATCATGGTTCTATAATTTTATAAAAATCACATATTAAGTTTAAGATATTTTTTATAATAAAACTTATCTTGGTAATTTTTTTTAACTTTATAAATAATTTCCTAATAATATCAAATTCACTGTCATAATAATAAAAAATATATAGTCATTTTCAAATGCATTAATTAAAATATATAAATATGATTAATTATCATAAACAATTTACTATAATATTTAGATTTTATTACATTTACTTTAATTTTTTTCTATGACTAAAACTATTTTAATTAGAACTATCCAGTAGAAAATTATACCTAATAAAAAAAAAAGCTTCTCATAACCACAATAGTCAGAGAAGCTACTTTAAACAACATCGATGAAAGTCATTACATTTTTCAGTAAAATTATTATTTACATCACTATTTATAAAGGACCATTTAAATATTTTCATACTATTCGGAGGAATATGAAATATGAAAAATTCCATGTATTTTCTGTTTTAATCATATATCGACAGACCAATGATTGGAAAATCATATTTCATACCAAATTAAAATGCATTTTTAAAATAAAATGTTATTCTGTTCAGCAATAAGACCAATGATAGTCAGTCAGAGAAATAATCATTTAGAAATGTTATGATTATTAAAAACCAAAAAAAAAAAAAAAATAGAATATACAAATATTATGAATTAAATAAAGTAAATACTATGTAAAACAAAAAAATTACAGAAAAAAAAATTATAACCTTGAATCAACAAAGTGTTACGATAAAATAAATAAACTCCAGATACAATTTTATGACAAGAAATCATGCGACCAGAAAAAGTGTGTGCGTTAAGTTATAAAAATAATCAATTAATGATTACATTATTTTTAATAAAATTCTGTCAGTTCATAGTATTCATTCAAATATTGGCGATAAAATATGGAACCCAGAATATTCACAAAAATTTATTTGTGGTCTACTAATAGTGCTTCTTGTTATAACTATTCATTCAGAGTTTCAATCTTTCAAAAATCAAATGCATATATTATATTTTTTTTAAAATTAATTAAAAACACTTTTTTTTAAAAAAATGCAACATATTATTAACATTTTTTTTTAAATTCTGAAGACTTGTAGCGTAAATAAATTGTAGTTTATAATGTATGTGAAATAAATCAGAAGGAAATTATTTTATTGATTGTTAAAAATGTCGATTTTACTTAAATAATTCTATCAAAAGTGGAAATATTGTTTCATAAAAATTACTAGTGATTAATTAAACTTTAATTTTTTTTTTTTTTAAAAAAAAGAGATAAAAACACTCCTTAAGTAAGAATATATCAATAATGATTTGTTTACAGTTCGCATTTTAAAAATTAAAATTAAAAGCAAAGGTAATAAAATCAAATGAAAATAACTTAAGTTGTCTTGCTTTTTAAGTTGAATTGTTTATATTGTCAAATGAAGCAAATGTTACAACAGAGAAAAACAAAATATTAGAGGTAAAAAGTATAAATAAAAAATAAGCAATAACTAATTCCGAAGCTGTAAAAGTATAGCATTATTGAGACAAATGGTGAGTGACGTAATTGTATTACAATCAATAATTATATTCAAAATATTTATCAACAAGTATCTAAATTTTACTTGCCTCATTATATCAAGGGAAAACGTATTTTACAAACTATACAAATCTTTCAAATTATAATTATTAAGAATATTAAATACAAAAAAAAAAGATGATAGAAAAAAAAGTATGAATTGTGTTAATATATAAATACAACAAATCACACATAAACTTCCTCTTTATAAATCTTGATTTATTATATTATGAACTATTATAACGTACAATAATATATTCCAAAATTTCCACAATATTATTTTATAGTGTTTACTAAAATTTAGCAATGTTTCATACTATTTATATAATACAAGTTGTTTAGGAAGAATTTAAAGTTTAAGAATTGTTTACTTTAATAAGATTTTTGAATCGATTTGTTTTTAGCAGACCTCATTTTGTTTTCATTGTTTTCGTGAATTAAAATAATTTATGTATTGAACAAAACTGTAAAGCTTACAACGAATGTTGAGCAAAACACAAGTCTTTAATGAACATGTTTTGCATTGTAGCTTACGATTAAATAAGTAATTATGTGTAGAATGAATTGGGAACAGTAATTTTTTTTTTTTGTTTTGATGTGACTCAATGCCTAAAATTTTTTACTTTATTTTTTCAATATATATATATATGTAAAATTAAGAGCGTGCTAATAGCTCTAAACAACCTTTTTTTTTTTTTTTTATTAAAACTTCAACCAAAAAAAAGGAAAAAAAATTTTTTTTTTTTTTTTTCCCCCCCCCCCCCCCCCCTCCCCTTTTTCGCTTTCTTTTTGTGTGGGGGGGGGGTGTGTAAATAAAAAAAACCAACCCCCACAAAAAATTTATTTATTAAATAATTGATAATTGGAAAAAAATATAAATTTTTACTCCTCTTCTTTTTTTTTTCCTCCCCTCTCCAAAAAAAATATCATAGGGGACATAACTTTTCTTCAAATTTTTCTTATATTAGGAGGCTTACCTTTTTTTTTTAGCCAAAACCACAACAAAAAAAAAATAATAAAAAAGAAAGACGCAACACAAATGACATATATATATATATATAAAAAAAAAAAAATATAAAAAAAAAAAAAAAATATATATATATATGATTATAGTACTAATTTAAAAAAAACCTAAGTTTAATATTACTTTTGTACTCAGAAGATCAACATTTTTCTTTAAAACAGTAATACTCCACATATGGTGCATACAGAATTGGTAGGCTATCTCTAATTTAAATCTTGAAAACACACTTTGTAATGAACTACTATGCAACATAAAAAAGTTGTAATATGTTACAATTTAATTTCCAAATTTTTATTCGTTTATGAAATATGTTTGATGAAATTGAACTACTAAATATATATATATATGTAATATACAAATCAATATATATATATATATATATATATATATATATATATATATATATATATATATATATATATATATATCAAAATACAGTACAATTTATATAAATTATATTCTTTTAGAAGTACTTTCGACTATACACTTTGTAGTTTTTATCAACTATATAATGTTGAATAATCAAATGTTAAAATAACAGAAATGTGGGAAATCTAAATTGAACTATGGGTATTGGTTGAGATTGTCTTGTTTTGATTATTCAATGTTATATAGTTGATAAAAAGTACAAAGTGTATAGTTGAAAGTACTTCTAAAAGAATATAATTTATATAAAATGTACTGTATTTTGATATATATATATATTGATTTGTATATTACATATATTGTGAAACGAATACAGATATCAAACTTTATATATATATGTTAAAACGAAGATTTGCACGGGTTAAATATATAAAATACATATTTTGCGGGTTCATCCGTGTTAAAAACTTTTAATATCAATATACTGACGTTTCGACTTGGTCACACAAGCCATCCACAGAGTTATAAAAAGGTAGAAAGACAGTTGTAGAGGTGCTAAATATGTATTTTATATATATATATATATATTGTGACCATATGAATGGGCACAAGGAATTGAGATGCTTTGTATCTGCATTGAATAGTTATATTTAAAAAAAAATGAAATGGCCTTAGAATTTTAAAAATTTTTGCTGGAGATTTTTTGATGCTTAGATATGGCTTGCTTATGCAGTTGATAGACCACTTTATAAGTATTCATTATTATTATTGTGGTTAGTGAATTATTTAATGCCAGAGAGAGGGGTTGTTATTATAGGAATTGGTGTAATTGGACAGGTAAATGCAAAGTTATTTTATGTTAGTGTAATATTTGGTTGAATGGTTTCAAAATCCTTTATTCATTAATACTTATTCTTTTGTCATCAATTAATAGCCATTTCAATTATATTTAGTTAGGATAGTTTAATATTTAGGTTGCAGTACATGTGCATGCATATATGTCTGTATTATGTTTCATTTCATTTTCATCTTTTAATATTAGCAAACAATAGTACATGTACAATAAAAACATTTAAATTACAGTAATTACCTTAAATAATTTAACAAATATATATTTCTTTCCAATGATTAATAGATAGTTGAATCAATGAATTATTTTACAAATTAAATAAATTATTAATCCTTTTTGTTTAATAGTTAATTGATATTCATTTTTCTTTCAAGGTTGTAAAAGCTATTTATTTTATTATTATTTTTGTCTTAAGTTAATCAGAATGATTTTTTTTTTTTAGAAAAGATTTTTTTTGAATATGTAATTAGCTTAGATAGAAAAGAAGCGTGGGAGTAACCTTGTAAAGGGAAATGACATTTTGTTAAAGAGAGCTATTTAACAAAGATCTCCAGTAAAAATTTGTTTATTCTGTATTGTAATTGTAGCCAGTAAACAGTGGCTCATTATTGTGAAAATTAAAGCCAGTTTCTGAAGTCAAATTGATTTTAAAAAAGACTTTGGAGTAAAATTTCGAAAGGATCTTAAGAAATTTATTATGGGAAAAGTTAACTACGATGCAATTCTAAATTTTAAAAAGGTACATAGTTTACTTTGCTCTCCTTGATTTAAACATCATTTTAAATAAGAATAAATTGCATGAATTGCATGTATATTATTGTTGTATCACTAACCAATGTGTGTCTTTTAATATATCTGGAAAACACATGCAGAACTATTTTACAGAATATATATTAATTTTTCACTATTTTCCGTGTTATGTTTTTGTGAGGATTAAACATAAAATTAAGGATATGCATATTTTGATAAATCATGCCATGTTTAAATACATCATAGAGAGATGACAGTATTTATTTGTCCGATATTTCTGGAAATAATACCTATTTTAAATGAATGAAATAAAATATGATTTATTTCAAATTAAGTATTTGTTTAAATCGAATGGAAGGATAGAAATGCAGGTAATTTTTGTTCTTTTTGATAAAGATGGAATATAAAACAAAGTATTATTAATTGTGGAATTACTAAGGAATCATGGTATCTTATTTGACAATATTTAAGAATAAAACTTGTGTATAATTGACTATAAAGTGTCAAATGCTATTCAAGAAACTACTAAGGATAATTGTGTATTTAATCTAGAACTACAACAGAGAATGTCTTATATTTTCAGTACAATAAAGGAGAAATTAATTGCTTATGTGTGATTTGGTACCTCAAATAGATATGATATGAACACTGGAGGAGCTGGGTCATATTTAAGGTATGAATATATTTTTTAAGTTGTCCTGCAGAAGTTTATTTTAATTTAAATTAAGTTTGGAATGTGTCCCATATTGTTTCATAAACCTGGATCAGGGCTTTGCAAGTGAACTTTTATTTTAAGTTACAAAACAATTAACTTTTGTTTCTTTATTTTTTTTTATTGCTTGTCATTATTAATGTATAGTATTGATATATAGGCTTACTTATTATTATGTTTTATTTATAATTTGGGTTATTTTGACCTTCTAGATCGTCTCCGAAGTATATCCAAATGAGGAATACGCTGGTAAAAATTGATTTTGTACAAATAGGTCTTTCTGTTCTTTTACGAAGGTAAAAGAAAGAAATATTTTGTTTTAATATATTATTAGAGAGGTTTATATTTATTTTGTATACTTTACTATAACAAAGTGAGAATTTTGTTCTTTTTTAAACCAACGAACATAATAGAAATAGTTTACTAGATTTGAAAAAAAGTTCGTTCGTAATAATTATAACCATTAAATTTTAAAAGTAACCTAAAGTTTATTCTGAATTAAAAGTTATACTTTAATGCAATATTTAATTACCATGTTGTCTGCATAGTGTGTAATTTAGAGTTAATTTTATATATACTTTTATTCGTGGGTGTGTGTCTGTTTTGCACAATTATGACATTTGTTTGATAAAGTTCAGTTTGGGAATATTTTATGTATAAATTTCGGATGCTGTCGTATTCTACTGAGTTGAACGGATTAGTATGTTATCCGTATGTATTTATCGGCCAGTGTGTATTTATAATGTTCAATATTTAGAAAAGCTTTGAGAATGGAAATAAATCTGATTGCATTATAATGTTTGTAGGGATAAAAGATTTTGCTATTTAGTATATGTTTTTTCATGAGTAGAGCCTAGTTCATATTATATGCATATGATTAAATGATATTTTTTGAAGTTAAGTGATGTTTACTTAGAGCCCTGGTGATGGGGAAGAAGTCCCCACAAATAGGGTATTTAGAAGTAGATTAGTTATTGTTGAAGTATGATTAAATGATGTTTAGGAAGTTATGTGACATTTTTCTTATATTCTTGGTGCTGAGGAAAGGTTCCCCGCCAACAGAGTATTTAGAATCAGATGAATTATTGTAGAAGTGTTCAGTAAGAGTTTATCTGCTCCTGATGTAGATTTCCCTTATAACGTATAGTCTGTTTAATCATGGAATATAGCTCTGTATTAATTAATATGTGGCCAGATAAATTGTTAAATTAATTCTTGATGTAATGTTGGTGTCTTATTTTATAGATGAATTACGACATTGTCCGAAATAAAATAATTGTATGATATTTTCTTAATGATTGGAGAGTTTGTAGAAAAGATTATTTTCTATTATTTTTGCTTGACACACACACGTGTAATATAAATAATATCGTGTATATAAAGTATAGAGTTATTGAAATTAAAATGAGAAATAAATGTTTTGAAATACATTACATTCATTTAAATAGAAGTATAAAGTTATTGAGATTAAAATGGGAAATAAATATTTTAAAATACAGTGTATTTATTTAAATAAAGATTATAAATCATAAAATCATCAGAATGAACATGATTTTGTTGCTATGAATGAAAGGTATACGTAATTGAAAGTGATTATTTAGTCATAGTCAATTAGAGAATGTTGTTTTGTTGAGAGCCAAATTTAATTAATTTGATTTATTTTATTAATCAATAGTAATATTTTTTCAAAAGTATATTTTGTGCTAATAATATAACATGTTGTTTATTTAGTGTCATGTAGATGAAACATGTAGGCAAAGCATGTGTTCGAAGACCGAATATTTTGTTTTGTTGTTAATTTGCTTTGATAATAGGGATAATCCCAAGCTGATGCTCAAAGTATATTTGATAATTTAAAAATCTGTAGGACAAGTAGTCCCATTGTAAATATCATGTTAAACCAAATTTATTTTAGTGTAATAAATGATTTGTGTTATTTATTCAAAATCTTAAAACTGTGTCTTGAGTCATT
Source organism: Epiperipatus broadwayi (assembly GCA_028023455.1). Taxonomy (NCBI): domain Eukaryota; kingdom Metazoa; phylum Onychophora; class Udeonychophora; order Euonychophora; family Peripatidae; genus Epiperipatus; species Epiperipatus broadwayi. Next base: position 2,905,725 of record JAQFVV010012517.1, on the reverse strand, counting down.
ATTGTATGCATTCATGTTTTCCATTTCCACATCTCCACATTTCATAAATCTATTATAAAATAGATATATTACTTTAGAGTTATAATATTAAATCTGCTGGTGTCTGACAACATTGTTTTCTTAATCCAAACATTATAAGAAACATTTTCCACTGGATAAATGTATTAGAAGGGTTGTAAGTTAGTATATTTGTTAGATGATGATATGAGATCAAAATACCATATTTCTGTCATTATCTTATTATTGAAACACAGTAGAATATTTTAGTCAATTTGTTTCATTACATTTTATCATACTTTAGAATTATAGTTTATGGGCCAATATATTTCATTTAATTCAACTGTGTTTGTTAAATTCCCTGAGATCTTATTGTTTATTTCTTGATTGGCATTAAAGTAGATGTTTAGATTGTGATATGCCAAGTCATAGAATAGTTTAATATCATAATTATAGCAAGCTGATATATGTTATATTTGGATGAAGGAAGAAATTAAGTTTAAAGTATATTTTAATAGACTGTACCAATAAACATTATGATTCTTTATCATACAATTAATTAACAAAGGAATTACATTATATTAAGTGTTTTGTAATATTTCTTCTTTTATTCATTTGTCATCATATATCTTATGAACTGCCTATAACTTCCAACTGAGCTGAGCTGAACATAAACTTAAATAAAGTCTCAGTAATAATTTTGTATTACATGTCTTATTATATTGTTTTATTCATTAATAGAACTGGTGCCTGGACATTTTGCTCTTGTAATGTATATGAGCTGTGTTGAAAGTGTAGGTTATAAGATACGTTTTCTGGTGTGCCAACTTTGGGGCATCGACTGACAGTGATTGGTCACTGATTATGTAACAGCATTCAATGTATTGATTGCAGTAATGATGATAATTGGACTACATTTTATGGTGACCAATGTGGATGTGCGATGTGTAGTGGAGCTACACATAGTCTGGGTTGGATTGTGGTGCCCAGATGTCTTGGCATTGAGTAGTTTAGTTTATTCTTCAGATTATTTAACGTTTTTTGGTGTGCCAACTTTGGCATCGATTGACATTGATTGGTTAATGATTGGGTAACTTGTCATGATGGAATGATGATAATGATGATCTCAGTATATGTTGTCTGAATGACCAGCATAGTGGCCTGATTGGTTAATAGATGATTAACTTTAGAATTTGTTTTTGTTGTCCAGTGTATTAGGCCCAATGATGATGATTATAGTAGGTTTTCTGGTGCACTAACTAAGCTGCATGATTGATTAGTGGTATATAATTATAATGCTAGTTGTTTATATTTTTATGTGTCAAGTCACAATGATTAGATATGCAGTTGGTTTCTGAATTCCCAACATTTGATGTATGGATATATTGTGACATAGATAAGACAAGTTGTGTTTTGTGGGCTTGATAATTATAATGATGTATGTCTGATAGGATTATATTGTATACAGCCAACATATCAAATTTGATAAATAAAAGTTGTATATTATTGGGAATATTAGTTATAGTTTTGAATGGCAAAGAGAACTTAGCTTAATGATCATGCTTATTAAAATTGTGTTGTCTTCATTATTATATAGAAGTCAATGTAATGTACAGTATAAATGTAGGTGAATATAAAGATTTTATCTAGATAAATTATTAGTGTTTGGATCAATATTGTTAGAGTATACAGTGCCATAATTTTTGCTATCAAATGTGGAAACCGAATGTTGCATGAAATAACACAAATAAACGTACTAGAATAAACTTATGTACTTATAAATGATGATGGGAAAATTAGATTATTTGATTGGGGAGGGGGGTGAAGCTGATGTACCTTATCTTATCTTACTGTATTGTATCTTACCTTTTCCTATATTATTAAAAATATTAAATAAAAATATAAATTTATGGAAGAGTATGATATTGGTGAAGATTTGGGCAGGCCCCAAGAAATATTATCTCCAGAGGTGATTGCCTTGTCTCCTGATATAGATTCAAGAAATGAAACTATAAAATTTACAAATAAAGAAGATAGTAGGGCAGAAAATGTCTCATTGGGAGGAGCACTTGATTACTCCAAATCTGTTGATGTGATAACTAATTTAGCTCAACAAATGTTAGAGATGAAAGATAGTATGATATCAAAGGAAAACTTTACAAAGATGGAAGATAATTTAGTGAAACAAATGTTAGAGATAAAAAATAATTCAGATAAACAAATTGTATGCATAGTTTCCTAAAGGGTAAATTAATTTTCTTTGCATGTTGTTTGATAATTAGTTAACATAACCTAGCAGTGTTACCTTTAATTCTTTTTCTTTATAAAGGATTGGGGATTAATTTAACTGAATTGAATTTTTAAAAGGAGTTGAAATACTTTTAATCTGCATTGAATAATTATATTGTATTTTAAAAAAAATGAAATAGCCTTAGAATTTACAAATTTTTTTGCTGAAGGTTGTTTGAAGCTTAGATATGGACCCTTATGCAGTTGATTGCAGGCACTTTATAAGTATTCATTATTATTTTTGTGGTTAGTGAAGTATTTAATGCCATAAAGAGGGTTGTTATTATAGGAATCAGTATTTTTGTATTAGTACAAAGTTATTTTATGCTAGTGTTTAGTATTGATTTGAATGTTTTTCTAATCCCTTATTCATTGATATCTATCCCTTTATCAAAATTAAGTCACCTCAATTATATTTAGTCAAGATAGTTTAATATTTATAGTATAGTGTATGTGCATGCATGTATGACTCAGCGTCATTTTCATCTTCTAGTATGTAAACAGTCGGGTTTAAACCCTAGTTACAATGTAGAAGAAGGCGCACATATCATATATAGTTTAAATTAGTTTCATATAATTTTGATTTTTTTATTTCGTTTTTAGTATTTATTTTGTAGTGGGAGAAAATGTTTAAAATTTTACTTAAAGTAAAAGAAATTAGAGATTTCGTTTTATTTTGTAAAAGTGGTGTATGTATTTACGGTGTGGATAGACAATTTAGAAGCGAGCATTGTGAATACATTAGTCAGATAAGAGATTATTGTAAGGAAAAAAAGAGATGTAAATAAGCATCGAAGGGTCTTATCTAGGGAATTTGAATGAAAAAAAAAAATAAAAAGAAGGTTAAGGAAAAGGTTTCGAATGTTGGTAAAATGTCCGAAGGTGCGGAAAGTTCTTTTTGCTTATTAACCATTTAGCCATCTATACCACGTGGTGGTGGGGAAAGAAAGAGACGGACATGTTTGAAAACAAAAAACAAAAAAGTGACAGGGAGAGTGGAGAGAGTGGTTTTTTCGTAGTGTCATTTTTATTTTGGTTTTCAAAGAGGAAAAAAAATAAAAATATATTCAATTTTTTTATATATATTTTAAGAAGAGTAACTAGAGCTCGGCCGAATGAGTACGGTGGGTAAAGCTTAAGCGTGCTGGGTTTTCCTGGACCTTACACCGAAAGGTCCATGCGGCAGTGACCGGAGGGCTTATCTACCGGAGATCTATCAACAGCAAAGGGAATCGGTCAAGCTGAATGAACTGAAGCGTGATGAACTATCTCGTACGTTTTGCTTTGGATTCCTGTGTTTTCTTTATTTTGACAGTATCCCAGGGATCACGCGGATAAAAAATGCAGGTAATGTGAGACTTAAAGATATTTTATTTTAAAAAATTACCACGTGTTCTGAAACCCTCAAGGAGAAATCTTGAAACGAAGGCAAGAAACTTATGTATTTTTTTTAATGATAGATAAATTTCAAATACAGCTGATTAGATTTTATCTGTATGTATCGTTCGTTTATCTTGTTCTGTTGTAATCCACACAAATACTACATATGTAGGTTTTTATTGGGTTATGTAGCGTTAAAAAAGAGGTATAGGCAACTAATATTTTCTTAAAAGTAGAGAGGAATGCGTGGCTGTAAAGGTGTAATTGGTATTTTAAAGGCATATTATTACATGTGTATGTTTTGTTATTTGACTCACATAGAATTAACTAGTTAATGGGGTATTTAGACAAATATGAATCCAAGTTATCGCTAGTTGGATTGCATAGGAGTTTTTTACATTACGTTTCTCTCGGGTTTATTATGGCTATACATGAGTACTGAAGCTAGTGGAGGTCCTATTACTATACGTATTTTTCTCTTCAACTTTCAATACCTATGTAAAAATTAAGTTTGGTAGCTTAGAGTCAATGATTGATGTCAAATAATATGCGATGAATACGGGAATTATGCTATCCTATTTTTTTGCTTATAAAGCAGAAAAAGGAAATATAGATATGTTTTTATGATAAGAGCTACAATAAGGTATCAGTGTGAGTACAGCATTTCCCGTTACATGTAAGTCCCAACTAAAGCTTTATGAAAGAATGGAGATGTATGGGGTACGATAGAGAGATTAAAAAGTTGGTAAGGGAAAGGAGGAGGAGTAAAAATAGAAATATTAGAGGCGTGAAGTTTGTTTCGATTAAAATAGTTTTTATTGAAAGACAGAAAATAGTTTTCAAGTGGTTGGTAAAGAAATTGGACATGAGTAGCATGGCGCTTTGGGAGGGGAAGGAAAACCCTACCGCGTTGGTGATTTTAGGAAGCCAATCCAGCTTAAAAAGGTACTCAGTTTTTTTCTCCCTCATTTATATATAATCAATATATACAATATAAAAAGCAGGAAGTATAAAATAAGGAGGATGGGACTGATAAAAATAAACACATATGAGGGAGGAAGGAGGAGATGCCAACAGATCACCTTTAAAGGTGTCTGCAAGGTATTTAGAGGTTATGGGATGCGGAAAGACGGCGATGTGCATCAGACCACACTTACAAACTCAGGCTAAAGTTGACAAATTCACAGTGCCAACCGCAGACATTTTTAGATTACAGAACAGCCCTCGAGAGAGTGTTCTGGGGTGAAGACAGGAGGATATTCGGTCCCGAATAATGGGGAGAAGTTCCGAGAGGGTGGACCAGAATACGTAGATTTCACTGGCGACCATTAAGCCCTACTCAAGACGTTAAAAGCATGTGGTTGTCAGAGAAACAGATGGTAAAGACAATTGTGTAATAACTTGCCTTGAAATAGGTGATACTGGAAAATCCTACTAAAGAAATAGACGAAGTATTGAGTGAAATGGAAGTAAGTGCGAAAATGGGGGACAGATACGGGGGAAAAGGAAGTAGATCAGGGAGAGACATAGGGTTCAGTCAACAATCGAATCCAAAATGTATGGGAAATCTGATTTGTTCAGCAGGAGGACCTGGTGCAAGTTACGCATGCCAGAGCATATTAAAAATACAGATAGCAACTGGACAGACGAAAGTGGAAAGCACTTATAGATACAAGTCAGGTCCTCTGCCATGTAGAGATCATATTATAGCTTTATCAAGAACAACCAAATATGCCATTACCTTTGAAAGCTGTACAGGTGGCGGCCTTCCAACAACGAAAATAAGTTAGCCAAACAGATATGGCTAAATGTTAAAAATCCAGGGTAAATTTGTCCTCATGCATTTTTAATTAGAAAAATCTGATCTGATGTTCTGTTGGGAACTGATTTCTTATACCAAGTATAAGTGTAATTTGAACCTAAAGAAAGTGAACAAGCCACATGTAATGGGGAGGTGATTGGTTTAAGTGATGGACAGTACACAGATGTTTCAATAGGCACTTTGCAAGTTATCGTGTGCTTAAGGATAGCGTGATGGCGGATAGAGATAGAACAGGTAAAACTGGCTGGTGGGAAGGGAAGGAGATGCTAAAAGAGAAAGATACTGAAAGACTACCATCAGGTGTTTTCAGATATACCAGGCATAATCCCAGGTTTCGAACAAAGAGATTAATTAAGCAGAACTCAACCATTTAAGGCAAAATCATACCCATCCCTCATCAGTATAGAGAACAGGTGAAAACACAGATGAATCAAATGTTGGAATGGGGAATCATATCAAAAAGTTCATGCGGCATACTGTAATCTAAATGATGGTGGTAAAGAAAAAGATAACTCAATGTGAAGGTTCTTCTTGTGATACGAGGCAGGTAGACAGGTACAGTTCCAGATTACAACATACCACCACCCGGCAAGAATTGGTGGTAGATTTAACCAAAAAGAAATTTTCATGACATTTTGATCTGACAGCGAGTTACTGGCAGATAGGTCTGCACCAGGAAGGCCGCAATATACTGCTTTTGAATATGACGGCTGCTCGTATCAGTTTAACACGCATGTGATTGGCCTAGTGCTGGCAGGCTGGTCCCTGCGGTGTTTAGATAAAGGTGACCAATATATGATAAAAATAATTACAATGTATGTGGGCCGATGTATTGATAGCGTCACCAACATGGAGCGTATACCAGGATGTGGAAATGTTTCTAAAGGAATGTTGGGATAAAAGGAATTAGAGATGACCTGAAAAAGCGTACTGTTTCAGGAGGAGGTTACATTTGGGTCACCTTATAGCGCTCAGGGTGTTCCTTCACCAGATAAAGTGCAGCCGTGAGAATTTTCCGCACAAAAATCTAAAACGGGAGTACGATCCTTCACTTAGGTATGTGTAATTTTATAACCGTTTCAGGACATTTAACTCAACCTCTGCAGACCATTAGTTAGACTATTGAGGAAAGATATGATGTGGGAGTGGGGTGAAGACAAAGTCGGGCATTAGAAGGTGAAGCAGGGTTCATAGAAACACGTATTAACTTGTTCCGGACTTTAGAAAAACCTTTCATAGTACAAACCGACAGCAGTGGATACGGGCTTTGGACGACAGTATGCGATCAAGAGATATGGTCAGGCAAAAGTACTACTATTTTTGAGTAGAATGCTCAAGGGCCCAGAGACAGTACTGTCACGAAAAGGAAGCTTTGGCTATTGTTTGGGTATTTCAAACTCACTTACATTCATTATTTGGGGTCAAAAATAATTGTTGTTGGAGTCGTAGAGCCTGGGAATTTGTGTACAGTTGTATCTGACAAGCAGTCGGTTGGTAAGGTCGAGCTTATGCAGCTAAGAGTATAGTGTGTGGTAGGCTGTTGAGGGTCATGAACTTCATGTCGTGGCTGATGTTCTAATTGCCAATCATTACGTGCCATCAAATCCCACCTGAAGGTTGAGGGTTATCGTGGCAGAGTGGTGGGAATGAATGATAAATGGGAGACCTTAAAGATTAGCCCAGTGTCAGAGGGATGATGCTCATCTGATGAAAATAATACGGACAACTAGGAAGGAAAGGGAGCAAAGAAATAAAATGGAGTCCAGGCAGGATACACCGATACAGACTTGATCAGAAGGTGCTAATACCACTTATACACCTGCCAAAATGGATGGAACTAAAGCTGGAGGCCGATAATATTGCAACTAGCCAATGAGAATGCAGTGAGTGACTTAACGTCTACTTATACTATATCAGGACATTATCAGAGTTCTGGAGAAAACAGAAAATTTAGGCAAAATTATTGGTTTTATTAGGCGAGCATGCACTTGAACTATAATGTAAAGATAATACCATCAGTGAACTTTGTCAAAAAACTAAACTATGCAAATAAAAAGAATTATGCAGGGTCCACAACGAGCTCGATAATTTTAAAGGGGCCTCGAATGAGATGGTGCCATGGGTATTAGACCAGGCCATACACTGCCATGTTAAATAAAAGGAGTATCTTATTGATGCCAGTTTAGTGCTAGGTTGTTTATGTGTAGTTTGACGTGTATCCAATGAATCAAGCCAGTGCTGGCCATATGTCAATTTGTACCCGCTAGAGAAGAGATACTTTAACTACCACTTAGGGAAAACCCCGAAGTGTCCTATCTGGACCTGATCTCACCATTTATTTGGAGAGTGGAGCAAGCATGGATTACTAGATTCAGGATCCAACATGCTACTAACATCGACTTAGGAAGTCCTCAATTCAGGAACCCATCTCGTGAGCTGATGATCATTGGGCTAGGTCGGAGAGTTGTTTGAGACCTACAGCATCCCACTAATGCTGATGGATGAGTTAAAGAGATATTCAGAAGCCCTTAATTACTATAAATTGGGCTGATTGCTAGAGTCCACAGATTTTCTACACTTCAGGCTCAGTTTGAGGAAACTATACTCCTAAACTGATCAAGACCAAGCCTACCAGGGATCAAAGGAATGCAGGTCAACATGGAGAGGAGGATCGAGGCAGAGGCATATCCTTACAGCTTTTTAAAAGGAGTCAAAGAAAGAAACAACTTTTACCTAGGAAGGCTTGTATCCCATTTAAAATTGGCCGATCTGAGTCATATTGTAAAGGAACACCACATGTGGCATGAACCGCGGAAAGAAATTTATTTGTAAAAAATTTTTGTGATTTATATGATGGACACTTACAAACTCAATGTTAGTGTCAGAGGTGATAAGCTTTATGGGTGAATATCAGGGAGCCACAGAAGGTGAAGGGGATGCTACAATGCTGGTTTACTCATAAGCCGTTCTACACTGAGGAACTAGAGCCATTCCAAATACGTATACCGTATTTAAGACTAAAAGAAGAAGGCTATTATGGACAGTGGGTTTAAACCTGAGTTACAATATTTAAGAGCACTTCATATACATTCTAATTTTAAATTAAGTTTCATTATAATTTGATTTTATTAGTTTTTAGTATTTACTTTGGTAGTAGGAGAAAAATTTTTAAAGAATTTTATTAAAAGTGAAAAGAAGGGAGTGGGGGAAATTTACATTTTATTTTCTTAAAAGTGGTATATGTATTTATTTCAGTTGTGGATAGATTATTTTAAAGCATGACATATGAATACATTTTGGATCAAGATGAGAAATTGTTTAATGAAAAAAAAGGAGATATATTAAGCATGAAGATCTTATCTGGGAAATTTGGAATGAAAAAAGAAAAAAAATGCTTAAAAAAAAAGAGAAGTTCAAGAGAAAAAGGTTTCAGGAATGTTAATTGCCAAGATATCAGAGAGGAATTACGAAGGTTCTTTACTATATTAATCCTTAACTGGCCATCTATATGCCGCGTGGTGGGAAGAAAGAAGGACGGACTATGTTTTGCGAAAACAAAGAAATAAAAAGTGACAGGAGGTGGAGATAGATTGATTTTTTTTTATTAGTGTCATTTTCATTTTGCTGGTTTCAAAAGAGAGAGAGAAAGAAAAAATAAGCCTATATTCAATTTTTATATATATATTTTTAAGAAAGGTAACTAGGGAGCTGACGGCCAGACATGACCGTCTGGGGTAGAGTAAAAGCTTGGCGTGCTGGGTTTTCTGAGGACCTTATGCGAAGAAGTCCATCACTAAGTGACCGGAGGGAAGTATCTACAGGAAGATCTCATCAGCTTTATTAAGAGACTCGATCCGACTCGGAATGAACTTCAAGCGTCATTGAACTATCTCGTCGTTTGCTTTTTGGATTTCATGTGTTTCTTCTTGATTTGATAATCCCGAGGATCACATCGGACAAAGTACTTTGAGTAAATATGAACTTAAGATATTTTATTTCAAGAAATTACACGTTTTTCTGAAACCCTCAAGGAGAAACAAGCAAAGGCAAGAAACTTATATACTTTTTTAATGATAAGACCATTCAAATGCAAGCTGATTAGATTTTATCTGTGTATCATTCCGTTTTCTTGTTCATTTGTAAATCCACAAATACATATGTGGGATTTTATTGGGTTGTATTCAAACGTTAAAAGAAAGGGTATGGGCAATATATTTTTCTTAAAAGTAGAAAAAAAAATATTATAATAAAGGTGTATTTTAAGAGCTTATATTACATGTAATAATATTTTATTATTTGACTCATGAATATAGTTTATGAATTTAAACAAATTGATCGAGAAGGTTTTAAGCTGTTGGTTGCATGATTTTCTAGTACATTTTCCTACGGTTTTATTTTTTTACGCCCTGAGGTACTGAGCTAGTGGAGAGGCTATTTTATTACTATCGTATTTTTCTCTTCCAGCATAATATATAAAAAATAAGTTTGGTAAACGGAATTCAATATGATTGACGTCCATAAATATATGAAATCTGAAATTTCTTATCACTTTATTTTTTTTTTTTTTAGCAAAACGAAAAAAGAAATATAGATATTTTTATGATAAGAACTAAT
>JAQFVV010012517.1:2767217-2895123 GCA_028023455.1 Epiperipatus broadwayi | reverse complement strand
TTGAAATCTTAACCTTGACAAGGATGAATGTTATTTCATCGCAATGTTGAAAATTAAAATTAAAAAATAATATAGCGTATAAGTTTAATAAGACTGTATATATATATGATCAACAGATGGCGTTTTTACCAAAAACACGATCAAGCGTTTGTTTACATAAACGATCAAAGAGTCAGAATTAACTATCTCTTTCGTTTTAGTCCACTTTCAGATCAGCTGATTTCAAGCTATTTTGCTGTCTTTCAGTGGATGACAATAGATTAATCTTGTTTTATCACTTTGCAAAATAGCTTGAAATCAGCTGATCTGAAAGTGGACTAAAACGAAAGAGATAGTTAATTCTGACTCTTTGATCATTTATGTAAGCAAACGCTTGATCGTGTTTTTAGTAAAAACGCCATCTGTTGATCATAAATACAAGCGTCAGCAAGTTTTAACGTGATTAAAACTTGTTTTTGTTTTTCATATATATATAATGTTTTGAACGCTGAAGTTAGTATTATGTTACTTATATAAAGAGAGTATGATTTATTTTATTCACATATTTATAATATATTATACATTGAGATAATTTTTCCACAGAGTGTGCATTAATAAATATTTAAATTTAATAATAATAATAATAATAATAATAATAATAATAATATAATATAATAATAATAATAATAATAATAATAATAATAAAAAATAAAATAATAATAATAAAATAATAATAATAATAATAATAATAATAATAGAATATAAAAAGATGAGTGCTGTTTTCTAAAGAAATAAACAGCAAGAAACTAGGAAAATCAGGAGTAATTGTGGTAGAATAAATTATTGTTGATACGATGATTTTTGGAAAAAAATATGTATTATTTTCAAACTAAAATACAATATTATGTAACGTAAAGAAAAAGTGTATTGGTAATTGGTTGATCAAATGTATTTTACTTTGTTCCTCTATTAGAAAGGTAAAAGTCAATGATGAAAAAGTGGTATTCTACCAGAGACATACAATCATACTATTGAAAGATTTAATTCTTATTTTTTAAAAGGTAGAAATCATCAATTGATGAACCTACCCAAAATGTCTTTCCATGTTTTTGCAGTATTTATAAATAAATAAAACACATCCTCATTTAATATGAAATATAGAAAGATTAAGATAATAACAAGTACCATGTTTTACTTCTTGACATTAATTACACTGAATAAAAACTATTTCATCTGGAAAAATAATTTTTGAAAAGACTTTCATACCATATAGGACTTTTCATTAGAAATAACAGCAGCAAGTGAGAGAGCACTCAAATTTGTTTTTTAGAAGCTATATAATTATTTGGAAAATAAGTGGATTGACAATAGAAAGCTAAAACAAATATTAGTTATTTTGAGAGGGCAGCTATTAAATTTTTCAAACTAAACAGGACTATTCTTGAATTATAATAAATATACAGGTTATGATAAGAAACTAAGAGCGCTTCTTACCACATAAGAATACAAAAAAGTGACAACACATTCTTTATCGACTATAAAACTAAAGCTATAAGTATCACAAAGAAACTACAACAGACATTTCACTAAATTTAAAAATTTAAATAAATCAACTTCTGCAAATTTTTATATTATAATTATCTGACTAAAATGAATAATTAACCCTTATTGTTACTTTTAGAAAATTACAATGGCAAAAATTGTCAAGATGTTTTTCTTAAAGTTTTTAATCCTTTCGCATACAAAACAAATCTCTTTTCACGAAAACACTTTGTAAAATTATTATAAATATGAAAATAGAAGACTTATTGATAAGCTTTGGTTTGGAATATTGTCTATTGTAAGTAAAAAGATAGATACGAATAACAGATTAAAAGCCGGATAATTTCATTCTTAATTTTCCTATGCATCAACAATGCAATTTTTAATATAATACAAAATACTTTTCCAGAAATTAAAAGATTGCTATATATTTTTCATTAACATCTCTGATCAGCATAATTCACATGCATTCTGAATACACTCCAATACAAATTTTCTTTCAAATAAATTTACAACAAATGGAATTAAAATAAAAACAAAAAATGTTATATTTTTTAGTAAAAAACAGAGCAAATAAAGAATAGACAGAGTGGAAAGAGTAAAAAAATTATTGGACTGAGAAAAAAGTAAAAAAAAAAAAAAATCTTAAAGAAATTACCACATAACGAGCAAATAACTCCAATAAGTGAATATAGAATAATAATTTATAATTAGAGAAAACAACTCATTATTAATCTTTTTCTAAAGAAAAATGGAGAAATCAGAAGCACCCTAATTCACTATTGTGTTTGATTGAATAGCTTAGTTGGTTGGAGAAGTAGTGTGAAACGGTTTTACGTTTGTGATCCTCTTTCTTTAATAAAAAATTGATGCAACCTATCATTTATTTTTATTATGTCTAAATTATGAGTACGAATATGTAAGGATAATAAAAATAATCCAGAAGAAATTTTATTTAATAGATAAATTTATATTTCCTATATCTCAGTATTAAGCACATATGATATGAATGAAATTTTTGAAACAAATTGTATTCTTAAAAATAATTGTGATATATACAAAAACAATTTATTTCCACATGACTTATTTATTTTTAAAAAATTTAATTCGTTCCAAAAAAACTTATCTTTATTTAAAACGTAACAGAATTTGTTAAACATTCTGCAAATCCCTTTTTTTTTTTACATTATACCCTGAGAGATCAGATCCACAAGTTGCAGCCCATTAGGTTAAATGAAAAAACTTAAATTTAGAATTCATAATACTAAAGATCTTGGTTCACATGAAAAGGAGTATATATATATATATATATATATATATATATATATATATATATATATATATATATATATATATATATATATATATATATATATATATATATATATAGTGACCATCTGAATGGGCACAAGGGTTTAAGATACTTTGTATCTTAAATAAATAGTTATATTATATTTTAAAAAAAATGAAATAGCCTTAGAATTTTAATTTTTTTTTTGCTGGAGATTGCTTAAAGCTTAAATATGGGTTGCTTATGCAGTTTATTGACCACTTTATAAGTATTTATTAGTATTATTGTGGTTAATGAGGTATTTAATGTAAGGAAGGGGGGTTGTTTATTAATGGAATTGATACATCTTGTTGGAAAGATGCAAAGTTATCCTGTGTTAGTATAATATTATTTGAATGGTTTCAAATATCCTTTATTCATTAATTCTTATCCTTTTGTCAACAGTTAATAGCAGTTTCAATTATATTTAGTTAAGATAGTTCAATATTTAGGTTGTAGTACATGTGTATGCATGTATGACTCTGCATTATGTTTCATTTCATTTTCTTCTTTAATAACAGCAAACAATAGTACATTCACAATAAAAAACATTTAAATAACAGTAATTATCTTAAATAGTTTAACAAATATATATTTATTTCCAATGATTAATAGATAGTTAGATCAATAAATTATTTTATAAATTGAATAAATTATTAAACATTTTTATTTGATAGTTAATTAATATTCATTTTTCTTTCAAGTTTGTAAAAGCTATTTATTTTATTATTTGTATTTTTTTTTCTTGTCTTCATTTAGTTTTAAAAATCAAAGTGATTTTTTTTTGAAAAGATTTGTTTTTGCATATGTAATTAGTTAGTTAACAAGATGCATGGGAGTAACCATGAGGAAAGGCAAATGAACTTTGCTAAAGAGAGTTTTTAACAAAGATCTCCAGTAGAAAATTGGCTTTGTAATGTAATTGTAACCAGTAAACAGTGGTTCATGTATTGTAAAAATTAAAGCCAGTTGCTGAAGTCAAATTGACTTTGAAAAGACTTTAGAGTAAAAACTTCCAAAGGAGCTTAAGAACTTTATTATGGAAAAAGTTAATTAAAAATGCAATTCTAAGGTTTTAAAAAAGGTGTGCTGGTTTGATTTACTCTCTTCGATTTAAACATTACTGAATTAATCCCTTTATAGCTATTACTCTTTTAAAAATGTGTATTAATAACATCCAGTCTACATTATTTCACTTAATTGCCATTTTAAATAAGAATGGTTTACATAAATGTTATTGTTGTATCATTAAGCAACGTGTTTTTTTATATATATATATATGGAAAAGCATGCAGAACTATACTACGGAATATATCCTAATTTCTCACTATTTTTCACATTGTATTTTTGTGAAGATTATACATAGACTTAAGGATATGTCTATTTTGATAGATCATACTATGTTTAAGTTCATCGTAAGGAGATAACAGTATTCATTTATTTGATATTTCTGGAACTAATACATATTTTTAAATTGAGGAAATAAAATGTAAGCTACTTCTGTTTAAATTGAATAGAAGGACATAAATGCAGGTAATTTTTGTTCTCTTCAATAAGGACGTAATATAAAACAAAGCATTATTAATTATGTAATTACTAAGGACAATTTAAAGTGTTAAATGCTATTCAGAAAATACTAAGGATAATTGTGTATTTAGTCCAGAACTACAATGGAGAATTTGGTATATTTCCAGTATAATAAAGGAGAAATTAACTGCTTGTGTGTGATTTGGTCGGAACATCAAATAGATATGCTATGAACACTGAAAGGTGCTGGGCATATTTAAGTTATGCTTATATTTTTTACGTTATACTGCAGAAGTGCATTTAGTTTAAATTCAGTTTGGAATGTGTCCCATATTGTTTCATAAACCTGGAACCGAGCTTTGCAAGTGGACTTTCATTTTAAGTTATAAACTAATAACCTTTGTGTCTTTATTTTTTATTGCTTGTCATAATTAATGTATATGATAGGTAGATAGGTTTTATTTATTATTATGTTATTTATAATTTGGGCATGTTGACCATCAAGAACGTTTCTGAATCGTATTTAAATGAGGAGTACGCTGGTAAAAAGTGATTGTGTTCAAATAGGTTTTATTGGTTTTTTTTAGGAAGGTAAAAGAAAGAAATATTTTTTTAATATATTATTAGAGAGGTTTACATTTATTTTCTATACTTTATTATCTCAAAGTGAAAATTTTGTTCTTTTTTTTACATCAACAAACATATAACAGAAATAATTTGTTAGATATGAAAGAAAGTTTGGTAATAATTATAACCATTAAATTTTAAAAGTAACCTAGAGTTTATTTTGAATTA
Source organism: Epiperipatus broadwayi (assembly GCA_028023455.1). Lineage (NCBI taxonomy): Eukaryota > Metazoa > Onychophora > Udeonychophora > Euonychophora > Peripatidae > Epiperipatus > Epiperipatus broadwayi. Next base: position 2,889,950 of record JAQFVV010012517.1, on the reverse strand, counting down.
AAAGTTATACCTTAATGCAATATTTAATTATCATGTTACCTGCTTAGTGTGTTATTTAGAGTTAATATTATATATACTTTTTATTCACGGGTGTGTGTTTGTTTTGCTCAATTTTAATATTTGTTTGATAAAGTATAGTTTGTGAATAAATTTATACATAAATTTTGTACACTGTCGTATTCTACTGAGTTGAATGGATTGGTATATTATCTGTATGCATTTATCTGCCAGCATGTATTTATAATGTTCGATATTTAAAGAAGCTATGAGAATAGAAAGAAATCTTTGCGTTATCATGTCTGTAGGGATAAAAGACCTTGCTTATTTAGTATATGTTAAGAATTTTCCATGAGTAGAACCTAGTTTATTTTATATGCATATGATTAATGATATTTTTGAAGTGATGTTCTTAGGGCCCTGGTGATGAGGAAATAAGTCTCCACCAATAGTGTATTTAGAAGTAGATGAGTTATTGTTGAAATATGATTAAATGATGTTTAGAAAGTTATGTGACGTTTTTCTTATATTCTTGGTAATGCGGAATTATAAAAGTGTTCAGTAAAAGTTATCTGCTTCTCATGTAGATTCCCCTTATAACGTATAGTATGTATAATCATGAAAATATAGCTTTGTGTTAATTAATATGTGGCTAGATAAATTGTTAGATTAATTCTGGATGTAATATTAGTGTCTTATTTTATTGATGAATTACGACATTGTTCCAAATAAAATAATTGTATGATATTTTCTTAATGAATAGAGAGTTTATAGAAAAGATTGTTTTACATTATTGCTGCTTGAACGTGCACACACACGCGTAATATAAATAATATCGCGTATATAAAGTATAGAATTATTGAAATTAAAATGAGAAATAAATGCTTTTGAAATATACTACATTCATTTAATAGAAGTATAAAGTATTAAGATTAAAACGGGAAATAAATATTTTAAAATACAGTGTATTTATTTAAATAATGTTACAAATCATCAAATCATCAGGATAAACATGATTTTGTTGCTATAAATGAAAGGTATACGTAATTGAAAGTGATTATTAGTCAATTAGAGAAAGTTGCTTTGCTGAAAGCCTAATATAAGTAATTTGATTTATTTAGTTAATCAAGAGTAATATCCTCTCAAAAGTATTTTTTGTGCTAATAATATAACATGTTATTTATTTATTGTCATATAGATGAAACATGTAGGCAAAGCCTGTGTTCGAAGTCAGGATATTTAAACTTTGTTATTAATTTGCTTTGATAGTAGGAATAATCCCAAACTGATGCTAAAAAAAAAAAATTATTTGATAATTTAAAGGTCTGTAAAACAAATAGCCCATTTGTAAATATTATGTTAAACCAAATTTATCTTATTTATTGTAATAAATGATTTGTTTTAGTTATTTAAAATCTTAAAATCGGTGTCTTGAGTTATTCTTGTGTCCATTCGTATTTCCATTTCCACATCTCCACATTCCATAAATCTATTATAAAACATATATATTATTTTAGAGTTATAATATTAAATTTGCTAGTGTCTGACAATATTGTATTTCTTAATCCAAACATTATAAAGAGTATTTGCCACTTGATAAACGTATTAGAAAGGTTGCCAGGTCAGTATATTTGTGAGATGATGATATGAGATCAAAATACCCTATCTCTATCATTATCTTATTATTGAAACACAGTAAAATATTTAGTCAATTTGTTTCATTACTTTTTTATCATACTTTATAATTATAACTTATGGGCCAATGTAGTTTATTTAATTCAACTGTGTTTGTTAAATTCCCTGAGATCTTATTGTTTATTTCTTGATTGGCATTAAAGTAGATGTTTAGATTATAATATGCCAAGTCATTGAATTGTTAAGAGTATAATTATAGAAAGCTGATATATGTTATACTTGGATGAAGGAAGAAATTAAGTTTAAAGTATATTTTAATAGACTGTACTAAGTAAACATTATGATTCTTTATCATACAATTAATTAACAAAGGAATTTACATTATATTGAATATTTTATAATATTTCTTTCTTTTATTCATTTATTATCATATATCTTATGAACTGCCTATAGCCTCCCACTGAGCTGAGCTGAACATAAACTTAAATATAGAGACTCAGTAATAATTTTATTATATCTTTTGTTATATTGTTCTATTCATTAATAGAACTGGCGCCTAGGTATTTCGCTCATGTAATGTATATGAGTGGTGTTGGGAGTGTAAGTTACAATAATATATATATATATATATATATATATATATATATATATATATATATATATATATATATATATATATATATATATATATATATATATATATATATATATATATATCATTTAAAACATTATTCTATTACTAATACTTGAACGACTGATTTTTCAAAAAAAAAATTCAACAATTAATTGTTAGTAATGGAAATAATCATCCATATATATATATATATATATATATATATATATATATATATATATATATATATATTGTGACCAGCACCTCCATAATTTATAATCTCTCTATAGTCTACAGATAAATAAAGACAACAATTAGAAACGTTTAATAAATAAATTCAAATTTAGAGTGAATGCAGAGTGAATTAATAATTTATTTAAGTGAAACTAAAAATGAAAATTTTAATTGTTATATTAATAGTAAAAATAAACTTTGTTAAGATTAAAAGAAAAAAAATCATGTTTCAAGAGATAGTTTAAAAAGTGCATGCATGTAACAGAAAAATTCAGCTAAAAAGAACACATACTTTCTTTTTCTTTGGCTTTTGTTTATTTTACCTAATTTTCTTCAATATTCTGTGGATTTTGATATATTATATAATATATTCTGAGAAAATACTATTATGAAGGAAAGATCATGAGCTCCCCTCAGTTAATGTTGGTAAAATAAATGAAATGGACAACAAATTTTATGCTGAACCATTTGAAGTCATTAAATGTTTGAGTTTGATATGAAATGTAGGGTTTAATAAAAGAGGAATAGTGAGACACCATCTAGTAATAATGCCAATGGAAACCTACATTATCATATATGATCATGAAAATGTTAAAAAAACATCATGGAAAACTGTAATTGCAACTTGAATGTTAAAATGTTGACTTCAGTAACAAATCCTAATATAAATAAATAATGTTTAAATTCTTTGCTAAACTAACTTTTACTTTATCTTCAATATATCTAAAGAATAATAATATGCTGAAATATATCTACCAGCTATTTTTCAAATTTTAATTGTTAATGCAGTTTTATATTAATTGATACTGACCTTATTAATAGATTAAGTAACTAAGAATTAAACTGATTATTGATGTTAATACTTAGAAATCAAATCAAAATTAAAATTATAGTTAACATTTAAAGCTTATTTTAAACATATAAAAACAATTATTATGATTAAAGCATTATATGATCCATATAAAAGATATTTCTTTTAAAGAAGACAATTTTTCATACTGTGTGAAAGATTGTATATATTAACCTTCTTCTGAACATGTATGTTTAATAATATTTAAGATGTAGATAACATTTTAGCAATTGCTATCTAGCATGAACAGATTACAATAATACAATGAATTATTTTAAGTTACAATTGTTGTATTTAAATTTCTGTTATTATCTTAATAAATGTATTTCTTACTAATAAACTATGCATTATTTGATTTATCTATTTCACCAATTACATTATTTTGAAAGTATAGATTCACATATTCTAAACTACACATTCATTATATATATATATATATATATATATATATATATATATATATATATATATATATATATATATATATATATATATATATATATATATATATATATATATATATTGTAATGCTACAGAGAAATACAGGGTCATACCAGGGGTGATGGTCACCAGTATGTGTACATAAACTGCCCTAAAATGGTTAGCAATTTGTAACTATAGTGAAAATTGGAGTTTAAACCAGGAGGAATCAAGGAATTGTATTTTATCCTCAAGTTAAAAAATTAATAAAATTTAATCTGAAAAAGAATGAGCATAATAGATCACTCTGAGAGATCAGCATAGCTAACTATAAGTTCACCAACACTTTTCAAAAGTAATAATCATTCATCATCATGAATGACCTATCAAAATATATCAATAGTCAATCTTGTGTCTAGATTTAAAATTGGTCTCCAGGAGACCAGGCTAATAATTGAGCATTTGACAGCTTAAGCAATTATAGAAATCTTAGTTTGAATGCACAAATTCAAGTAATAATACATAAGAATACAACCAAAAAATAATGCTGGTATATTAAAACATGCTGATCATCATCATGCTGTGGTCACTTAGAATCATTAATGTACTGGCCAACTATAAACTTAATTCTAAAACCAAACTAAATAAAATGTAGTGCATGAACTTTGAAAAATATTCTCTTCATGACAATGTAGGAATTATCATCATCATCATGTGGGTGCCCATACACTAAATATGAACCTCTTATGTCATATACCTGTTATGTACAAATCTGGCTCAGGAAGCAAGAACACTATAATTTATTAATGTGAGCAATAGGAAAATTAATAAATTAGCTTATTATAAATAATCCTAAGCAATCCATGGGCTTCCCCTACTTATACATAACTAGGTGTATTTAGATCATCAAGAAAAAAAAATCTAGAATAAAGCTATCATGATATAAGGTCACACACATTGCAATTCATGAAACATGAATTGGATAGAATAATATAATTAAGACTATAAAGAATATTTTTAAAACAATTAGTTAATATTTAAATAACAAAAAATGTTATGGTAGTAGATAATTTCAAACATGTATTTCATCATAAAAAATAAATAAACATACAGTTTGATAAAATTATATTAACCTATCAATTAATTTTTATTCATGGATTAACTTTTGATTCACTAAATTATTTCTTTAAAAATAACTAGGAGTTTGTTAAACATTTCAAAATCAAAAATAATCATTGTTTTAATTTCTTTCAAATATTTAAGAATTAATTAAACATGTTCAGAATCAAAAATAACAATCTTTGTTTCAGTTTAGCAAAAAAATATTATTTAACTTTACAACAGATTTATTATTATTATTATTATTATTATTATTATTATTATTATTATTATTATTATTATTATTATTATTATTATTATTATTATTATTATTATCATCATCATCATCATCATCATCATCATCATCTTATCATCATAATCATCATCATCATCATCATTATTATTATTATTATTGTTATTATTATTATTATTATTATTATTATTATTATTATTATTATTATTTTTATTTTGAAAGCTATTTCATAATTTGTTAGAGAAATTTGACTGGGTTGTAAAAAAATTTCACAATTTGAAAATATTAACTTAATCAAAGTTTTAGCATTATCAATTCTTATATAAAAAGTATTATTACCTTTATAAAACAAAAAAATTGTTTCTATTAACAAAAGAAAAACAAATTAGTCTGGGTACACATAAAATAAAATAATACCTATAGCCATGGATTTCTTGTTATCGAGACCTTTCCAGTTGCAATTTCAGTTTTACCTAATGGAGTTTATTCTTGAAGGCTTCTAAACATGGGCCTGGTTAAATTTGTCCTTTTCTGTGTATGTAGCAATTTCATGTAAATGGAAATGGCAATTTTTGTCTATTTGGTTTTCCTCTTGAATTTCCAGGAGACACAAATGTTGGCAAAGACTTCTCATGTTCTTGGTTTAAGGATTGCTTGCAGACTACTTAAAAGTTTTTTTTTACCTCCCTTACATTTTCTTCCAGTGAAAGTAGGTTACATGGAGGAAGGTGATGCCTAACTTTTAGATGAATCTAACACATGGTTTTCATTGTACAACCATTTTAGTAAACTCATAGTATGCTAAATTTTTGATAGAAAACTGCTATTTTATTCAATAGCTTGGTATCAGTTGGATTAAGCTTGGGCTTCTCTCTCTTCAACAGGTAAGTTAGAAAATAATTTCTTCTATATTTTTCAGCCACAGGATTAAGATAGGATTGCTATCTTCAACAATTAATTTAGCAATACCTCTCTCATGATACATGGATATTATTACATATTCACCCTCCCCCCATAATATATATATATATATATATATATATATATATATATATATATATATATATATATATATATATATATATATATATATATATATATATGTAATTGGCTTGTGGGCAAGATGGTTATATATATATATATATATATATATTGTAATTGGCTTGTGGGCAAGATGGTTATATATATATATATAACCATCTTGCCCACAAGCCAATTACAATCTGTCTTTACATGATAGTTTTCATGGCAACAAATTAGATAAAATTTTATAACTACAATTATTCAGACAAATTACAAATAAACTTTACAAATGTATTAAAATCTTATTTTAGTTTTCTATTTTTTTTTTTAAAAAATATTCTTAAATATGTTCAATGTCTGAAAATTTTTAAACTATCATATGGGGATTTTACAAACATTGAGTTAAATAATGACCTTTTAAAAATAGGTTTATTTAAATATTTTTCCCCATTAATAAATCCTTTTTTATTCTCAAACCTGAGAAACATTCTGCTAACTATTTATTTATTTTGTAATGTAGCTACGTAACCAACTGGTATATTCATATGGGCCTAAACTTCATCCAGATACTCCATATATTAGTAGGCTTAGTCATTTAATTTAGCCAAAGCCCCAACAGCAAAATAATAATAGTAATAATAAAAAGTCAGATGTCACATGACTTATATATAGCTTGCACTTACAAATATGTAAAATTCAGAGCATGCTAATGAGCTCTAAACAAGCTTTTTTTTATTTTTCATTTATGGTAACTGCTACTACAAGAGAAGGCATTCAAATCATTTTTATCTTGGATTGTCCCCAACCCCAGACCGGTTTCGACCTATGGGTCTCTTTAGTGAGGAGTTGGGACATCAGATTCAAAAAACCAACTCAAGCAAAGCATTTATCTAAAAGTATCTGAATGAAGTTCAGGCCCATATTATTTTTTAAGTTGGAGAGCTGACTTTAAAGACATATAGATGTCTAAAAGTTTCAGATCTTCTTCTAACAATTAACTTTTAGATAAATGTTTTGCTTGGTTGGTTTTTTGAAACTAATGTCCCAACTCCTCACTGAAGAGACCCATAGGTCAAAACCGGTCTGGGGATGGGAGCAATCCAAGATAAACATGATTTGAATGCCTTCTCTTGTAGTAGCATTTATCATAAATAAACTGCTAAAACCACTTACTTATATGTATATATAAGTTTTGGCCGGTTTCAAACTCTTTCATAATACATTTATAATCTTATAAAGGTTACGTGAACGAACAGGCACGTTCGAGCAAAATGGGAGAACTTATTGATAGCTTTAACTATCAACAATGGCCCATCTCAGCTGATAGATTCAAACCCCTATTATCCAAATACTTTATTTGTTTTGGGGTAAACCCGGGGTGCCAGCTAGTCTGAAGACTAATGTATTTGGGCAGTAGGCTCATAATCCAGCGCTCGAAACATTCCCTAAAACTAGCTCAGTCTAATTTTAATTCGATAACAAAATTATACAAAATTACTGGTGGAAAGAATTAATAAAGGATCGGTAAAAAGAATTGAGTGACAAATAAAGTTTAAGTTTGAAGACATTTTATTTTAATTAACATTAATTAAGTTTAAAGATAATTTATTACCAAACATTAATTGACTAAATTTAAATATCTTTATAAATCTGACTTAACACACGCACATTTTTAAAGTAACATTTCTAAACTAGTTTAAATATTCTTGTAGATTTTAATAGTAGAACATTGGTATTTATCTAATTTAACTAATAACACTGATATAATGATCATGCACATATTAACTCATATAGCATTCACAAATATAATAATAAAGCATCAATAGCATTTGAAACTTAAACACACATATCAATAGTTCATTTTATGTATGATAGAGTTCATATAATTTGAATCTTGATTATTTATGAATTACAGCAGTGGCTACTACATATAAATGATAATAAATAAATGTTTACCTAGGATTTTTGGGAATGTGGATATTGCTTGTTGTTGGCTGCTTCTGCTGCTTCTGATGGATTATATCTAACCGGTTAGATTTGGACATTTCTTGAAGAGATTTTATGCAAAACCATTGGTTTTATTCTTGAAGACAGTTGAACATTTGACAGAGGATTTCTGAGTTGTTATGCAGACATTATTTCACAGGCAGGTTTTGATGATCTTGTTGGACAAAAAGGCTGAAGCATGAGTGTATATTTCCAAAAGCTGCTCAACAATGCATTTTTGTTTATGAATACATAATAGAAATTGTTATCTGAACTGAAACAAGACTGTCACTGGAAACTAGACTGAATAAAACTGAACTCTGATAAAAATCTAGCTATTTATATCTGCAAAGTGTTTTTTTTAATATCCTCCGGCAAATGAGTGTTGTCAAAATTTCATTGATAACTAATCCTATGACATGTTTTTTTGATTGATTGTTTAATTAGTAGTAGCTATTTCAAAACATGTTGTTTTCATATCTTTAATTAGTAGTGCACCGCTGTGTTTTTTTAAATATATTTTTCATTTATTTATAATATTTAATACTGATACATTTATTTTACATTCACACACACATATATAATTTTATTCTACACATCAAAACTAGTTTTAATACTATTTTTTTATTCAATTGGAATGAAAAGAGATTTATATTTTGAAGCTTTTAATTTACAATAATAACACTCTTTAACTTTTATGAACTCTTAGTTTTATCTTTTCTAAACAAAACTCATCCTCTCCCCTTTTAATCAATTAATTTCTTTCTTTTTTTCAAACTCTTTTATGAAAGATTTTAATAATAAATAATTTTTTTTAGACAAAATTATTTTATATACATGTGCCAATTTGGCCTTGGCACAATATATACCACTTGGTTACATAGCTATATATATATATATATATATATATATATATATATATATATATATATATATATATATATATATATAGATATATATATATATAGATGAGATAGATAGATAGATAGATAGATAGATAGATAGATAGATAGATAAATCCGGGAACTCTTATATGCTTTAAAACAACTTATAGAGTCAAGATTTCTAATACTCTAAATTAATCCTATAAAGCAGGTTCACACAACATCAGATAATTATAAAAACATATTCATCAAAATAAATGACTCTTAATCAAAATAAATATTTCTTAATCTTTTAACATGGAACAAATATGTTGGTATATCTTCATATATTTTTAAAAAGGCACTACAATGGATGGCAAGATATCTTAATTGCTGAGAATAAGTAAGACAAGCATACAGGAATAATCACATTTAGGGTAAAATGTTTGGATAAATGAAACAAATAAGAGGTTGATTTAAAAGTTGCAAAATTTTGTTATGTTTTTAGAAGAATACCCAAGTTGAGATTTAGAGAAAAGTAAACCCAGATTTGAGAGGCTTTTATAAAGATAACAATCAAAACTTAAATAGGAAACACTGACACAGCAATAATAAATGAGCAGCTGGATAAAGCTGTTTGATACAACAATGAAACTTAATGTAAGAGAATTATAATGTGAATGAGATCAAAAATATTGCAGATATTTTCTAAAATGCATTATTTAAGGATAGTATGAACCATTGGTAGTTATGCTAGAAGAAAATTTTGATGTAGAATGTAATAAAGATAAAATAAATATGGAAAACACAAATAAAATAGATAATAATGTTGATAATACAAATCAACATAACATGAAGTTAGAATCCTAGAATAGTGATAATATGGATGTTAAGATCATAGTAAAAAATAGAATGAATGATTTTGCTATATATTATTATTTCAATGCTCACAGTTACAAATGAAATGAATGTTTTTGCTATAAGTTATTATATCAATGCTGACACAAATGAAAAAAAAAAAAAAACAGTGACCACCAAAAAATATGAAGATGGAGAAATTGCATTTAAAACATATACCATTGACACAAATGTTAATAATGAATATGTTATAGACAATTATGTTGGTGAGTCTAAAAGTACAGAAATATTTAATTTAGAGTATAAATTCAGTTACCAAGTTGATAAAGCAGAACATATAAGAAGTATTAAAAATAGAAAATAGTGTTACAAACAAGAAATATTTAACAGAATGTAAAGAAATTCTGAAAGTAATGGTAAAGTTCTTTGGAAATGATAATAAAAAAATACAGTACTATAAAGTATGGAGACAGAAAAAGGGAACAAATTGAAGGATTTGACAAAAAGATAAATAAATCTCAAATGATTGGTTAACTAAAGAATGTGTGGATGTATAATACCTGTATATAAAAACAAGGCAATATCTAAGTGCATGATATAAAGAAATAATAAAACTTTGTTGGAAAAAACAATTACAACTTTGCATTACAAACAAAAAATAAATTATAGATCTGCAAATAAAAATTAAAGTAAAGCAAAGTTGATATAATTCTAATTTCATGAGATATTAAAGATTTCATTTGGATGTTTCTTTTTTCCAGCAAAACCTGAAGAAATGATGATATAAAGAATATGGAAATAACTTATATAAGCCAATAATAAAACATGGAGAAGTATTATAATAAATTATTATTACTTATATACTTTTAGTTGGATATTTAGGAATGTGAAAATATATAATCATTTAAGATGATTATATTCCTCAAGTATTTTATAATAGTCAGAGACGAGGATGGATTACACAGCGTAGTCTATTCAGTCTTCAAAGACAAACTAGGCAAAGCAAAAAAAGGTTAAGACTATTTAAAAACGATAATAAATAATACAATTTAATGCATAACATTAACGTATAGGTACATGTTATGTTACACATATGCATATATACGTGTGTATTTGTATAATATTTGTCATTTATTTATTCATGTAATAAATAGTAATGTACCATTATGATTTAAAAAGGGTATAAAACATATAATAAATGAAGAGTTAATTCTTAAAAGGTACATAAATATCTTATTTTAAATAAGAATGTTCTAAAAGAACAAATGCTATAAATATACATTATTAAGTAATTTAATAGATTTTATATTCTATAACCACAATAACTAGAAATCTATAGCTTAACAAATGGACATAATGAAAGTAACTTCTTTGGAAATTCTAAAGATAACGGCATGTTAATTCTTGGATATAAACCAAATTTTTACAGAAGGTCTTTAAATTTCTTTAATATAATCATAAGATCATTAAATGTCTTGTGCTCAACAGCAACATAATAACAAAAAATTACATTTAAAATACATGAAAATTCAAGAATAAAAAATAATATTGGATCCATTATATCACACCTATGAAATATATATTAGAACTGTAAAAAATAATAAAAATGAAACATTCACGATTTCAAATATGAACTTGTTCAAATTTATAGGCGTATGCTATTTCAACATCCACATTTGTGTATACGTCATTTGAGAATTTAAAATAAGCTATAATAGAAACCTATTTTGTTTTTTTTTTCATGTAATTATAATAATGTTTATAAATTATATACATCTTTTGGAGTAATTAATTAATATTTTATATTTATAACTATTTAAATTTTCAAATAATTATGTTTTAAGTTTAGAAATTGAAATCTTTATGTATGTTTTTAATGATTAACGCTATTGAAAAAAAAAAAAAAAAACTATTGACTAGTTACATTAATAAAAATTATCAGAATTTGAGCTACAAAATGTAATCCAATCTATCTTAAACATAATAATAATCTTATATAAATCCATAACAGAATGAATGAATGAAAGTAGAGAGAAAATAAGCAGAATTAAAAAGAGTTAGACAGCACACATGACTTGAAATTAAGTAATTCCTTGAAGTTCATTTTTATTTGTGTTTAATGAATACATATATTTCTGTAACTTTCTGGAAATTTATATTAATGTGAAGTAAATAACCTAAATATGTAAATTTATCTGTTGTTTATTTATAAAGATGTTGAAGATGAGATATATGTGTGTGTATTTAATTTTATTTCATAAATCAATACTAACTTCAGTAGCAAATATCTTAAGTTATTAAAAGTTTAAAATAAGTTTTCTTTATATATATATATATTGTAACGAGCACAGACGTTCGTTACATTGTTTTTTTTTATATTTATTAAACATGAAAGTAAATTAAAAAGTTCGCATTTAAAAATTTTCTTTAAGAATTAAAAATTGAAATTAAATATCATCTTAAACTCGTATATATTAAATCGCACAGATAATGAAAAATTATTAAAATAAAACTTTATTAAAGAAAAAGTATTTTAAAACTAAATTTTAAAGAGATTTGGAGATAAAATTATATCTTTAAATATATCTTTGATTTGGAAAACAGGTTAATTAATCAGAAATGGAAATGATAAATTTAATTAGTCAAATATAAACCAGCCTTGGGCATCTAAATGTAAAATCATCAGTCAGGTAGGAAAACAATAGAAACAAATAGCCAATGAAAGAAATCCATCGGGAAATCGGACCTCAGCGAAAGGATCATCACATCGATGACATAATGCCAAGTCAATCCTTCGAATATGTATAAAAGGAAAATTTGGAAGTGATTATGATTAATTACAATGAGAGAGATATGTGTTAGTGCGGAAGTGAAGGAGAAGGGATTGAAAAAGATGCACAATTCAATCACTTCAGTTTTGCTAGGAAAGAAAGAGAAATGAACTATCGTTTTTCTACATTGATGACCAGTTACAGCAAAAACCTCCGGATGGATAAATAAATCTGCCAACAGAATACCAATCTTAGGATGGTGTGGGAATTCATGTTCATGGCAAGCAACGGATAAAGAGGAACTGTTTTAAACCATAAGAACTTTATAAATAATGAACATTAAATTAAAACTTTCCAGATTTAAATGATTGCAATATTATTCTATCTGACCAACTTAATTTATTAATAATGTTATTTGATGTATTTCTTTTTTTTATATATATTTAAAATCATTTCCATTTATTTATTTATTTTTTGTTCTTTAAGTTTTATCATGATTTTTGTTTTTCGTTAAATTAATTATATAAATGTTACACTTAAGTCGGGCGAGAATGGCTGTATAGATTTGTAAAGTTATATTAGGGGAGGGTAATCTTAGGTTATTTGTGTCGTTAAATTGGGTCAATGGATTGGATATATTGATGTAGTTAGTAGATGTAGTCAGAGATTCGCTACTGGCAGAATCGCTTCATACGCCGCACTCTCCCGTTTTGCCTATGGAAGGAATTATAAGATGCAGAGCGCAGTTCCTTTCTATGGAGTTTTTTTTTATTGCTCTTCTTGTCTGATAGATGTCATGTTCCTATTTGACGAGAGGCAATTTCTTCTCTTAACTTTTGGTGCCGCCGTATTTCATATTACATTGAATACATCAATATATCAGATGGATTGATGCCAGTTTGACTGCGAATTTTAGCCTAAAGTTAAATAGGGATAGAATGTTTATTTTCAAAAGCAAATTTATGTAGTCTATTCATACTCGACCCTAAATAAAAATGCATTAAATTTAAGTTGTTTATGGACGCTTGCATGGATTGGTTATCGGTTAAGTATGTTTTGGGTTTTCATATTTGATCAAAATATATAGACATTCGATAAATAATGATACCTTATGGTGAGTATCTAAAATGTATTTATTCGGATGTATTTTAAGTCATTGGTGACAATGCCAGTATCTTATATGGAATACTACTGGGTTACTTATAAATTTCCCTCTGCAATTGCCAGTATCAATGATTTTATATTTTGATCGTTTATGTTTAGTTTGGAATGTTTTTAACCGTGTAATCTATGTAACCGATGTATAGCAACTTATTAAAACAAGCTTTTATAATCCCATCTGTGCGAACTTAATTAAAATGTAAACTTATAATATAATAGAAATTAAAATGTAAATTAAAATCTAAGGTAAAGTTAAAAATAATGTTAAATGTTAAAATGTAAAACTAATATTAAAATAATTTTAAATCTTATATATATGTGCATAAATAAATGTTTGTGTGTACTGGCAGTGACTTATTTTATTCTTTTTTGTATATACTCTTAGATTATATTATTAAATCTCTGCTATTCCACTGAGCTAGTGACATGGGCTAATGACCGGATGCAAAATATAAAAAAAAAAAAAATTTTTTTTTTGACTTACGTATCTGCCTACTTTATAAATTTTTCTAGGTTCAAATGCCTAGATGGCACCTTGTAGTGCAGATTACGTAAGTCTACCTACTCTGGATCATTACAATATATATATATATGCAAAGGTAGTATTTATGCTCTTATGCTGAAAATAATGACTTGTATGCTTTATGTGTGTATTATTAATGTTTTGATCGCTATTTAGGAAATCTGGCATAAAGTTATTTGTTTGTTATATATTGCAGATTGTATTGCCACAATTATTACTTAAGGGCTTAATTATATGGGCATATCCATAAACAGCAGATGGATTTATTAAGAGATATCTACTGTTGTTAATACATACTAATGATAAGAGTCCAAGTCACATCTGCCAGATTGTTTGTTTTATTTTGGAATTTCTGTAGATGTATTTTCTCATGCATGCGTTATCTTTATTTTTATTTTATTATCTCGATTTTATATTTGGGAAGTACTAATGATAATTCAATATGGAACAGTCCAGCATAAGAAAATATCAAGAAGTAGGGGGATGGGAGTGGAAAGTTTTTTTTTAATAAAATCTAGGTAACTTACTTTCTGGAAAAATATTTGACTTTTATCTATGAATAAGAAATTGAGTGCCCAAACAAAATACTTAAACGGTAAGAGATTTTTTCTTTTAAAGTCACTAAAATAACCAATGCCAGAACATGACATGACTATTTGTGGTTTATAGTATATGTTTTACTAATAGTATTCTTAAGATCTTTATAATGAATAAATGATTAATGCTTTTAAATTAATACTCTTTATAATTTTCTGTTCTATCATATCATGTGTTGTTTTATTATTATATTTTTCCACACTTAAAACTGCATACTAAATTGGGAGCTGCATTTAAATTTTCATTGAGTTAGCAATCTTACTTTTAATTAATAGATTTTTTTCATTATTTTGGATATATAGATGTCTATATTATGGGTGTCTATCATGGGAAAATACAGGTAAATAGTTTTAAATTGTTTAATTAGCAAAATGATAGATACTGATCATAGACATAAAAGTTATATATACAGAGGAATATATCCAAATAATTTAGTTGCACATGTAAATATATTTTTAATTTTCCTTTATATAGTGATTGATAGTTTGTTTTATGTTTGAATATATTTATGTTTTTGTAAATAAACATTATGAAGTTTTGTTAATTGACAAGGTCTCTGTAGTTTTGTTGTTCCAGCATTTACATTCAATCCAGTAACCAATATTTTACACATGCACACACACATTACTGTTTTATAAGCATGAGAGAAAATGTTAAATAAAGGTTATTTCTTTCTAATAGATAGGATGAGTTATTTTAGTTGTTTATTAACAGTTTGCATGGGTACATCTTTCTTAAGAGAGTCGAATGTAAATTCTTTTTGAGTTTGAATATCTGAGGCAATGGTTTCGAAAAAGAGTGGTGAGATGTCAGATGAACTGATTTAAATTACATGAAGATTTGATAGATAATGCTTAGGCTAGTTTTTTGAAGATAGATGTAATCATGAGTCAGGTACTTCATCATGTTATCTTTAGCATCCTACATGAAGACTCTAGGTCCGACAGTAGTTAGATGCAATATTGCTCTCTTTTCCCTATATATGAGGATGGACTGAACTATTACATTTGGCACTATCAACTTTGGGATATGAAAGATAGGTGTATCAGCACATATAAACTTGGTGTAAGTTGATTACACAATGTGGTCGAACCAGCTGATTGTTGAAGTTGATAGAGGTATCCAAATGTATTTTCGGATGGGGACATCTGGGTATTCACCATCCGTTACAATATATATATAAATTTATTCTATGAATGTTATAGAAACAAAGAAAAACATTTTATAATGAATGATGCATTATTTTTTAAGATACTCTTACACAAAGATTAAGTTAGTATACTTATAGAAAGCAAAAAAAAGTTATAATTCAGTTGTTGCCTGTGTGGATTAGTGTATTGGCAGACTGGCAAATTCTAGAGCTTAAAGTCCAGGGATAATATTTAGTCTGCCACTTCCAATGCTCAATTATTTTATGAATTCCGAGCAATAAACATTTGGATTATTTTTTATTCAGTTGTTAAGAGTTATTTCTTTTTTTAAAAAATCACTTATTGAAAAAAAAAAAAAAAGAATTTAAATATAAAGTATTAAATATATATTGAAAGCGAGATAAATTTGCCTTTAGGTAACTTCGAATTATTTTTATTTTAAATGATAAAAATTATAAATGAATTTATAACGATATTGTATGTGAAAATTATGACGATTTACATAATATATTCATTGTAAACACAGAATGGTTTATTTGGATTATTAAAAGAATATTTATTACCTGATTACTAGAATTCCAATATTTATGCTAATAAAAAATTCATGGTTATAATTTTAATAGCTAACATTTACAATATAACACTTTGACAAGATTTTGAAATATAATAAATTGTAATCATTTTCTTATAAACGAATTTTATAAAATTTATTTATTTCCATCATTTTTTCTTTTAAAATGTATATATATATCAACTGAAGTATCTCAGTTTTTTTAACTACTTTTTATACTGTTTTCTGAAGGTTTGTGATGATAGTGTTCCAGATGTATTTTTATATTGGACTATTTCCATCGTCTAATATATGTATTGAATGTCTTTAGAAAAAATTATAATTTTATTTAAATAATCCAAATAAATTCGACTGTTAGTAATAGCACATTAAACAGGTTAGAACATGCACAACGTTTCAAATAGAATGAAGAACGCCAACTTGACGCTATCTGCACCTTATGTCATAGATATAAGGAAACAAATCAACACTTCATAGTTAATACATCAGTGCTTCAAACTTATAGAGAGTTAGTTTCCAACCTTACATAGCATAGAAATTACATTATACCTGCTGTAATATATGGTATAAATACTGGTTATTTTCCCATTATTAGGTTATCAATTTTCTTACTCTTCACTCTCTGGTTTATATGTTGTCATATTCAACCCTAATTCATGGAAAATGAGATTATTGTTTATAAATAAAATAAAGAAAATAACGGACAGAGACTTCATATTGGCCCCAATTGAAATTGTATCTGCCACCTGGTAATTACTTGAACTCAATACACTACTATATATGGTACCTCACCCATACCAGCTCAGTACATTTCAATAGTTTTCTGACCTCATCACTTTATCATTCAACAATATAATTACAACATTTGACTAGTTATCTCTGATATGAAGAATTGGTTTTTTTTTTACTTTTGGATTGCTTGTGCTTTTTTTTGTAGCTTGTATACACCTAGACTAATTATCCATATGTAACTAATTATACACAGATCTCTGTAACTGATCCCTATTTTGTATATCTTTGCTTTGTATACCAACTCAATAAAATATATTTTAAAACTAGTAGTAGTAGTAGTAGTAGTAGTAGTAGTAGTAGTAGTAGTAGTAGTAGTAGTAGTAGTAGTAGTAGTAGTAGTAGTAGTAGTAGTAGTAGTAGTAGTAGTAATAATAATAATAATAATAATAATAATAATAATAATAATAATAATAATAATAATAATAATAATAATAATAATAATAATAATAATAATAATAATAATAATAATAATAATAATAATAATAATAATAATAATAATAATAATAATAATAATAATACAGTCACCAGAGGTGATAAGATAAGATAAGGGGGATTTAGATATAAAGGTTATAGAGTTGACAAAGATTATGTTGTGGAAATGGAATAGAGCAGATTATGGGTAAATTTAGAGTGGGGAATGTAAAATAAAGTGGCTAACAGGTTTATCTGGGCATAATTGCTGAGATATTATTGACTTCATTTAAGGAGAAGCCATAATACATCACATCACAGATCATGCTCCTCAATTTACTAGAATATCATAAAATATACCGATTACAGGTAAGAGATTTATATCTCTAATAACTATAAAATAGAAAACTAATAGATTAATTAAAAAAAGAAGAGAAATACAAAAAGGCAACTCAGATTGATTACATAATGGACTTAGATGTCCAACATCCAGCCATGATGACCACCAGCTCAGACATGTTTAAAAGTTTCTATGCACAAGTTTCAAAATCACCATCAACGGTTATAAAAAAAAGTGAAAATAATCCATGATTGTTTTACTCAAGGAAAACACAGCTAGCACCTAGATTTCACCGTTCTACAGCAGGAGATCTGATGAAACTAAATCTTACCCCAAAACCTGCTAAAACCTACATTAATGCAATAAAAGAGCCTTGGTCTAATGATAGCCTTAAAAAATCTCTGAAGTTTTTAATCAAACCATCTCTAGGGATCTCTTCAATTCATTTAAATGTTTTTCACTGAATGCTCCATTGTCATAGCAATTACGGATAGAAACTGTTCACTTTACAGATTCCCTAAGGAGCTTCTATTCGAAGACATAAATAATAAAAAACCATGGAATTTGATAGTTCGTGTGGGAGATCATCCTAATCTGCGTTATTTGGCTATTGAATTTGTAAACAAAGAAAGCAAAGAATTGTTCTGACAAGAAATGAAAACTCTGGAGCAATATGCATTAGTTGTAGTCAATTCCAACAGAGAAAACTTTATTACTGGCTTCATTAAAAAAACTTACCTAGGTTACACAGAGACATATTTCATTAAACTTATGAAACCATTTGGGAAGGTGATAGATTTTCAGCCTTTACAGATTAAAAATATACCCATCCCAATTTTACTAACAATTATAGATTTAAAGTAAAATTGGGAGAGAACATTAATCCTGAAAATATTCCAACACAAGTTGCAGATGAAGAAACAACATTATTTCTTGTTATAAACACTCTAAAAATGCAATGCTTTCATTGTAAAGAACGTGGCCATCTTATTAGTAACTGTCCAGCTTTATATTGTAATAATTGTAATATGAGCACATCCCCCTTACATCAATGTCCAAAAGAATATTTCCATAATAATCAAGAAGTGACTGCAGATAAAGATGTGCCATCGACAGACCATAATATTGAGGGAAAAAATGATATTGACATTAGCAATAGTGGAAAAGTGATTCTACATACTACAGGGCTCAATACATTGAAGTTTCCTCCTCTCCTAATCCAGAAATCTCACTCCCTCTTAATAAAACATCCCTCAAAATAATGGAATTGCTCGTGGTTTTGCCATCCCAATCGGTTCCAGAAACTTCACAAATCACTAGAAAACCAGGTTGGCCGATTAAAAAAAATCTAATAATAATCCAAGGAAAATCAAGGCTCTAGAATGTGACAGCAATGATAATGATTCCCCTCCTCCAGTCTCTAGAAAAATAGTTAACATCATGCAAACCACATACTTTTCAGAAAATAGTCCAATGGAAGAAGAAACTGATAGTATTACAAACATAAATAAAGTTTCACTTAAAAACCCCTTCAAAGACAGGAAAACAAGATCCAGTGATATTTCTCTCAAATCTACAGACAATAATTGAACAATGCATATTTATTGATTCATTAAAATATACTACAGCTTCCTTTATTAAAATATTTAAATTTATCTTAGAATAAAACTTTCCTATTCTAGGCTTAGATTCAGATATATATATATATATATATATATATATATATATATATATATATATATATAAATATATATATATATATTACACACACATACAAATAATGGATATTAAAATAGGCGTTTTTAATGTTAGAGGATTAAACTCCCCACAAAAAATTGACATCCTCTGTAAATGGTATGACATAGTTAAACCGCAGACCATGGGCATTATTGAAACAAAAATCTACAGTGGCTTACTAATCAACCCTAAAGATAAACTAAATTCCAAAGGCTGTACAACCTTCTCAAGCACAGCTGACACTCCAACAGTAAGTACAGGCATTACCATTGATAAAGCCTGCCCATTTAGTTCTTTCAAAATTCTACATATTGATGTGCACTTGCTAATAATTACATTTACTCATAAAGCCATCACCTTAAACATATCAAGTGTTTATATTCCTCTAGGTCCCACTATTATAAACAGAATTATACAACCAGTTAACTCCAAGTTCACAAATGCTATGTATCCCATGATTATTTTGGGAGATTTCAACATGACATATCAGACTTTCACCAGCAAATGGGTACATCAGCTGTCTTTTCTGATGATGAGTGGAAGAGGCTTTCTGCCAGAGAAGGCCATGTCATTTAACAATGGTAGACATTCATCATGTATAGATCTGGTTTTCTATTCGCCATCATTACACAACATGATATGCATTCAATTGAAGAATTTCCCCCTCTCTGATCATGCAGCTATTTTAGTGTCACTGGAAATTAATTTTTATAATAGAACAACAATTAATACAGGAAGAACCATCAGAGTTCTACTACCATTATGCCCACCAGAATATCTTTTTTCAGAAGTATACATATATCTTCACAAGTTGAAGAATATTACAATGGATCCAGTCCAAGCATGGTGTGCTTTTACTAATCTGCTTTCATTTAACATTGATCATCTTACCAGGACAACAACACCCCCAACAAAACTACTAAAGCTTATGGATGATACCTATAAAAAATTATTGGCACTTCCCAATCAAATCTCTATCATTCCTGTCTTATAGCTTTAAAGAAAACATATCAAGAGTTAACAAACCAGCTTAAAGAATATATCTCCATTAAAAAGAAAAGGTTATATTTAAATAAGCCACACATGTATACCAGAAACTTCATTAGATAGGTGCTAGGCCACCCCTCCCAGATGTGAGTCTCAATAGCTATTAAAGTTCAAACTGAAATTGTCTATGGAGATTTTATGTTGGAGCGGCTTTACATATTGTATAGAGAAAAATTCCAGAGGGTCTCCTCACCAAGTCTAATGGCCTTTTCACAAGATAGATCAGAAAATGAATTTAATATTTCTTTAAAAGGTTTCATTAAAAAAATAGAAGCGATGCCAGATTCATGTCATCCTGGCATAGATGGAATTCCCAAGTTTGTATACAAACATATTGATAAAATCACAGCACAATATATGCTTAACCTAGTCTCCTAGATCACTAAAGACATCTATAAAATTCAGGGCTTAAATCAAATTATGCTTGTGCCATTCATGAAAAAGAAACAATTAATCTCAAACACCACTATCCTTTGTCCAATTTCAATGTGCTCCCTTGGTATAAAAATAATAGAATCAGTGATAAGAGGTAAAATAGAGCTATTCATTTTGCCAAACCTATCAAAAATGCAATTTGCCAAAAAAGAATCGTCAACAGGGCAGGCAACCTTTCTATTCAAGTCAACTATAGAAACTGTTAGTGATAATGAAAAATACAGTCCAACTGTTATTCAACTAGATATTGAAGCCACTTTTGACATGATTTTCATCAGTACTCTCCTTAAAACTCTGCAACACTACTGAGTCCCCAATACCTATCTAAACTTGCTTGCTAACTTACTTTTAAACCATGAGATTTATGTTTCCCTAAATGGGAAAACTTCACTGTCAATAGTACCACATCAGTCCCTTCCTCAGGGCTCACCTCTCAGCACCTTATTGTTCACTGCCTATATCAACCCTCCTATAAAAATAATAGAAAATGAATTTTCAGGAGTCTACGGGCCTACCATCAATGACAACATCTCATGCATCACATATATGGATGACATAGCAGTATTTCTATTATCCTAAAAACAAATTCCCAAACTTCTTAAGATACTTAACAATTTTACAAAAGAATATAAGCTAACATTTAATATGGAGAAATCATGTGCATGGCAGATCTTCACTGGTAATAGCATTACTAAAGTATTCAAAGTTAGACCAAGCACATTTCTTGGGTTCAACTTCTATTTACATCATTTACCTATGAGATCGATCATACAGAAAAATTTAATAGAGAAAGTGGAAAAGACTGTCAATTCACTCTCCAAAGCCTACCTCTCTCTATATACAAAAATGGCTTTGCTAAACATGCTAGTGATTGCAAAAATTTCTTATTTTACTCCAACAATCATTTCTACCAAGGCATTTACAAATAAGATAGACTTCTTATGCAGGAAATTATTCTGAGGAAAAAAGATTATCTCAATATCAGTAAAACGTCTAAGAAAACCCTTTTCACAAAATAGCCTTGGCCTTCACTCAATACATGTCTTCAGGATACAAAAAATATTGAACATAATATCTACATGTGCACAAAAATTTCGATATTTAAAATTTTTTGCCAAGATTACCCTTACAGATAGACCACCTCCTCTCCAGGGATATCTGAACACACTACTTACACCATTACTAACAATCCACACTCTTAACTTCAAACCACTACAAGCCAAATATAAATATTGGGAAGTTTATCAATTTCTACATCCAAGTCAAGATGATGTAAAAACTCCACTTCATATCACTAATAAACAATTATGTCACAATTCAAACTATGGTCACTTGAACCAAAATATTTTGACTTTCTCCTAAAGATAAATCTGAACTTGCTACCTATGTAACACTTTTTGAAATATCAAAGAAACTATAAAGATATAGATGATATATGTAATCTTTGCCATGGGGACTCAGAGACACAAAACCACCTTCATTTCTCATGCCCAAGTCTAGAAAACATTCGTGAAATTATTAGCACTTCACGCAAGGATAAAAAAATCAATATGAAAACCCTTTTTGACTCTTTTAAAAGGAGTATCTTTGCTGAAATAAGAATCTGCACATTTTACTCTATGCCTTATGGTGTACAAGGTGTAATTTCATATACAATTATAACCCCAGAAGATATCCAAACATGTTCAGAAATAAGCTGCAAACCGTACGTGAAAGAGACATGTAGATTACAGATCATACTAAGTACATTGATACCTGGAATATACAAGAACTTATATAAATCACTAATGAAAAAAACTATATCTAACATGGATCCTTGTGCCAGTTCTGAAGTCAACTGACACAAATTAGATGCATTCCTGCTTTAATTTAATTGAAGTATATCTAATTGTATATAATCATATGATTGAGTTATCATCATTGGTTTTGTTGATCTGTTTTTTTTCTTAAATACTTCTAGTTTGATAACGCATACAATCCCTGGTCAAATCATTGTACATATGTAGTTTTGTGAAACAATTTATATATAAGAACTATGTTGTCAAATGTAACTTGTATAACCTTTTAGAATACTAATAAAATGTATCCTTTGAAACATAATAATAATAATAATAATAATAATAATAATAATAATAATAATAATAATAATAATAATAATAATAATAATAATAATAATAATAATAATAATAATAATAATAATAATAATAATAATAATAATAATAATAATAATAATAATAATAATAATAATAATAATAATAATAATAATAATAATAATAATAATAATAATAATAATAATAATAATAATAATAATAATAATAATAATTCAATTCATTTATTGTAAATAAATAGCACAAAATAAAGGCCACAAAAATTTTATAAAATTGATGCATATTAGTACAACAACATTAATATATCTTTATCATAATAATACATAGAACGATAATATTTGGGTTAAATATAGTAGTTATGTTATTATGTACTTAAATTCCAAATAGTTTAAAGAAAGTATATCAATTATCGGCAATCAAGCATTATATTTCATTTGGAATCAATACAAAAGTGAATTAAATGAACGTTTCAAGATAGACAAATAAATAATTCCTGATATTTAGAATTAAAATTTGAAATACTAATAATATTTGTGTCATTGTGTATTGTAATAATATATTGTCATGTATTAAATTTGAACAAAAATGACACATGTTAACATTTTTTTATATTATACATACTATTCAATATATTTATCTAAGATTTATCTTTATAAAGAAATTTAAAATATTTGACCTGAAGTTTTGCAAATTTTTTGACTGAATATATGAGTTCCAAATAATAGATCCATGATGCAAAACATATAGTGTCAGATACATTTTAATTTAACTCAAATATTTGATCTTGAAATCATACTCATATTTTAAAAAAAATATTAAACATTATTCGAATATGATCATTAAATGTAAATCTATTAGTGAAAATAGGTTCCATTGCTTTTGTTTAAAAATTCTAGTAATTTAATTACAAATTAATACAGTGTTATGTATTGTTAATTATAGTTATCTTTGAATAAGATAATTAATTACATTTTTTTGATATTTACTTCCATTATGTCCGCATTACACCAATTGCAAAAAAACATTAACACAATTTTGTAATACTTTAATGTCATTTATATATTGGATCTCTAGAAAGATTTTAAAGTCATTTACATAATATAAAATACTGTTGTCAGCTATAATAAATAACCAGTCATAGTTATAAATAGCAAAAAAAAAATGTCTTAAAAACTTGTTAGAAAAGTCCATATTTGGAAGTAAATATTCATATAAAAAAGATCCTTCTTGACAATTAAGAACATAATTTGTTCTAATAAGAAGAAAATCGATTAGAAATTTAAAACAAACAAATTGCTAAATCAACGTTTCTGGTTTTATTAATATATTTTATGATATACTTTATCAAAAGATTAAATAAAATAAAATAAATATCATCAATTTTAACTTTGAAAATCAATAGCTTGTGCTGTGACATTTGATATATGTAGCAGAAATGTTTTAAAAAAATCATGTTTAAAAGAATGAATAATGTTTTTTTTTTTTTATTTGATATATTTCTATTATATTTTTTTTATGAATTTTGCACAAATTGACAAATTGACAATAGACAATTGTTCTAATTGCCAATTTAAAAATGGATCCAAAATTATATAAATCTTATTTTGTCCTGATTTAAAAACAGGAACTATATTTGCAATTTTTCAGTAATCAGGAAAAGTAGAATTAAATTAAATTAAATGTACATTCTAGTGTTTGTGTTACAGGTTCAACATGACATTTATGGATAAAAATAGGTATATCATCACGTGCAATACCTCTTACGTTTATAATCTTTTTTTTTACTTAGAATACTTAGAATATTCTGATTTTTACAAGATTATTAGCAAAACAGTAATTATGTAACTTTTCATTACTATGCCACATTTGGATGATAAAAAATCTGGATTAATGTTAATTGTTTCTATACTTTTAATCTTAAGATTTTTTTACATGATATTCCAAAATTCACTTAGTTTATTATAAATAATACTTTCTATAATCTCCATATACAGATAATAATCGTATTTTTTTAATCATTTCAATGAGAAGTCATTAATTTTTAAAGCTATTTAAAATCATTCTATCTCTGTTTTTAAACAGATCATAAAAATATATTTTTATACGTTTGATACTTTTTCCAGGAAACCATTTAGGATATTTAGAAAGGGTTTTATTGGAATATATATATATATATATATATATATATATATATATATATATATATATATGTGTGTGTGTGTATGTGTGTACAATATTAGTCATTATATCTTGAAATATGTCTTATACTTTTGAGACATCATTGCTGTTATATACTTTTTTATTGTTTGTATTTTTATTTGCTGTAAATAAACCAAAATAATTATTTTTAGCATAATTTTGGGGGGACAGCATCCAGAATTCAAAAACGTTTATGTTTACTGATAATCCCATATTGAGTGCACGATGGTAAGAATATACAATAAATAGATGATATTCACATTTTTGAATACTAACAACCTTAGTGACTACTAGATTCAAAGTATAACCTATAGGTTTTTGACCTATCTCTGATTTAGTTTAAGCCAAATACATACATAATTATGTTACATGAATACATTTAAAATTATTTTTTAACAAACATTGTTTTTATAATATGCAATATTCAAGACATTCATAATTTCTATTTTTTTTATAATAAAAACTGTCTCTGTTGCTTTATATTTTATTTTAAAGACTTCTGTACGACATTGGTGAATATGCATTTTTAAATGCAACGGCAGTCCATATTACATGAAATGAAAAGTTTGGAATGTGGATATTTTCAAATACACATGTTGCCAAAATGTGCAGTCTCACCTCTGGAAGCTATAAATACTGATCTATCACAGTTAAAACATTATACTATTATCCACTAATTCATTATTGTGAATATTCTTTTTAGCTATGTTTTTTGTTAAACATACAATATGTTAATCTGTTAAATTTTGCATTTAATTTAACATATCTTTGTTTACATTCATTTCACAATTGGTTAATAGATGTTTAATATCTTTTATTCCATCAATGATGGGTTGGGTAGAATTTATAGCTATTGTCAATAATATTATTATGTTTAATTGATGAATCATTTATTTTTATTGATACTATTATTATCAATAGAATTTCCAGATTTATGTTTTTTTGTAATCTTCCATAAAAAGAAAAGAAACCAATGAGCCATGTTGGAAAGCTTTAGTTGCATTTTATGTTTTGCAAGTTGATTATTCACTAGAATATAAAAGGAGGCATACTTTTTATTTTAAGACTGCATTTTATAATATAGTTCTTTTAAAAATAAACTATTTTTGATTTTACCATCAAATTATTGTAATTTATTTGACTTTCTATTGAAATCTTTTCTATCTGCTTTCTTTATATTAGTATTTTTGTTGTATTATATTCAAATGATGCTATCATTATCTTTAATTTCTTGATCTTGTACAATTATTTGAAAAATATGACAGATATTTTATATAGTTTTTGATTTACATTGGAACTATGATATCTATGTATTTTGTTCTAAGTTTCTCTTATGCAGGTTATATATCATATATGACAGTTCATTTTATTGAATAAATTTACATGTCTTATTTTCTATTATATACAAATATTTCGATGAAAGAGCATCTGCCATTGTCAAGGTAAAATCTTGAAAGAAAATTTGTTCGATCTCAAACTGTAACATGACTGAGTGTGAGATGAAACATGAGAATCAATTTGAAATAGTTTAGTATTCAGAATATGAGGTTTATCAAAATGTATATTTCTGTAAATTTTTCCATCTATTAATTTAAAGTCAATATGGATAAAATATGTTGTGCTTCACCAGCCGTATTTAAACCAGTAGGTCTCTTTAATATTTCAATTGACTCTCTCATGGTTCTCAGATCATATCTCTCCAAATTAGCAAGCATTTTTTGCATTGTCAAAATCAGGTTTGTGATTGATCAAATAATTTTTTTTCAAGAGTTTACCTTGACAATGGTGGATGCTATTTCATCGAAATATCAGTATATAATAGAAAATACCACACAGTTTTGCCAAAAAGTCATTTTTCTACATCATATAACAGTGAAAACATATATATATATATATATGTTAAAACAAAGATTTTCATGGGTTGCATATATAAAAGACATATTTTGCGAGTTCATCCATACTAAAAAATTTTAATTATTGATATTATGATGTTTCAACTTTGTCACACAAGTCATCAACTGTATGACTTGTGTGCCCAAATCAATACATCAGAATATCAATAGTTATTTTTTTTTAACATGAATGAACCTGCAAAATATGTCATATATATATATATATATATATATGACATATTTTGCATATATTTAATAAGCCACTATTGATATATATATATATATATATATATATCAATAGTGGATTTCCACGCTTATTATTAAAAGGGTAGAGGTCGCCTTGACAAAAGTGAGAAATATTGATTACTATCTATGTTGGCATGTTTAGGTGTTGACTGGTTTCTAATGGTTACATTCTAAAGCTTTAAGCATTATTTCACTTATTATTTATATAATATATGAGCAATTTAAAAGTATTACACTTTGTAATGCTTACTATTTATTAGTCTTCATTACATTGACATATTTATTTCATGTTTAAAGAGCTTTATTTAAACTTCATTGTGTCAATATTTCATTCTTGATGTTCAAGTTGTAATCTTTAAGTGTTCATATGTATTCACTGGACCATTAGTAATAGTGGATTTCCACTCCTGCTATTAAAATGAGAGACGGTGCCTTGACAACAGTGAGAAATATTGATTACTATCAATGTTGGCATGTTTAGGTGTTGACTGCTTTCTAATGGATATATATATATATATATAAGAGTCATTTTGCAGGTTTGTCCATGTTAAAAAATTTAAATATTAATATACCAACATTTTGACTTGATCACACAAGTCATCTACTGGGTGATAAAAGGTAGAAAGATGGTGTAGAGGCACTACAACCACTGATTTGAAAAAACTGTTAAACTTCCACCAATAGCAAAAATGTGAAATTAAGAATGCTTTTTAAAAAAATATTTCCAAATAGGAGGAAATTTCCATGTATCATCTTGTTTACTGATACAATCTGGCCTTTTATGTCCCTCAAAGGCTTCTCTAATTTTTCACTGGTAGAGATTATCACATCTATCATGATCATATCCTGATGTCATAATATTTACCAATGAAAAATTAGAGAAGCCATTGTGATACTTAAAAGGCCAGATTGTATCAGTAAGCAACATGATACATGCAAACTTTCTCTGATTTGGAAAGATTTTTTTTTAAAAAAACATTCTTAATTAACATTTTTCCTATTGGTGAAACTTTAACATTTTTTTCAAATCAGTGATTGTATCAACCTCTACAACTGTCTTTCTACCTTTTATCACCGAATAGTTGACTTGTGTGATCAAGTCAAAACATCTGTATATTAATATTTAAATTTTTTAACACAGAATAACCTGAAAAATATGTTTTTTGTAAATGCTACCTGTGAAAATCTTCATATCAATATATATATATATATATATATATATATATATATATATAACCTCTATGTTTTATAATATATATATATATTATAAAACATAGAGGTTATATATCTGGGACAAAGGCTTCAAGTATTTAATGGAATGAGTGCTTCTGTAGAAGAATTCACTAAAAAATTCAAAAGCTTGAACTAAAATTCAATTTTACAAATTCACTAAAATATGTACATATTCAACCTCATAAAAATGATCTAACAAGCTGCACATACAATAGTGTAGTGAACAATAAGCACTTGTGTGTATATAAACTATTTTGCTAAACATAAAAAAAGAAGAATGAACTATTCAAACTCATTATTTTTTGTATGGAATTTCTGTTGACTTTCAATTTTTTTACCTATAGTAGAATTATTTTTATATAAGATAAATAATGAGTTTGAACATCACATTATTTGTTAATTATAAGAAGTTTAAACAATTCTAAAATGTATTTTAAAGTGAAAACTTAAGAATGTAATAAGCATTTGGAAGATAAAAATATATTGATAATGTATTCTCTAGACTTAAACTAGTCATGGTCTAGTTAATAGATAAGAGAGTTCCATATTTTTCTCTAAACTATTTTTCCAAACATAAAAAGAAGAATGAACTATTCAAACTCATTATTTTTTCTATGGAATTTCTGTTAATTTTCATTTTTTTTTACAAACAGTTGAATTGCATTTATATAAGACAAATAATAAGTTTGACCATTACATTATTCACATTATCCATTGATTATAAGATATTCAAGCAATGCTAAACTGTAATTAATAGTTAAAACTTAAAAATGTTAAAATCATTTAGAAAATAAAAATATCTTGATAATGAATTCTCTATACTTAACTAGTCATACTCTGATTTACAGATAAGGCAGTTAATCTGGATATAAGTAACATGTATATAATAGCTATTATGTAAAAATTGTTGCGGCAAATAAAATAAAAACATTACCAAAAATATGTAGTGTGCTTCCTTTCCTAAAAAAAGTCATGCTTTGTCACTGATATATATATATATATATATATATATATATATATATATATATATATATATATATATATATATATATATATATATATATATATATATATATATATATATATATATATATTGTGACCATCTGAATGGGCACACGGAATTGAGATGCTTTGTATCTGCATTGAATAGTTATATTATATTAAAAAAATGAAATAGCCTTAGAATTTTAAATTTTTTTGCTGGAAATTGTTTAAAGCTTAGATATGGGTTGCTTATGCAGTTGATAGATCACTTTATAAGTATTCATTATTATTATTGTGGTTAGCTGAAGTATTTAATGCCAGAAAGAGGGGTTGTTATTATAGGAATTGGTATATTTGGGCAGGAAAATGCAAAGTTATTTTATGTTAGTGTAATATTTGGTTGAATGGTTTCAAAATCCTTATTCTTTAATACTTATTCTTTTGTCCACAATTAATAGCCATTTCAATTAAATTTAGTTAAGATAGTTTAATATTTAGGTTGCAGTACATGTGCATGCATATATGTCTGTATTGTGTTTGATTTCATTTTCATTTTTAATAACAGCAAACAATAGTACATGTACAATAAAACACTTAAATTATAGTAATTATCTTAAATAATTTAACAAATATATACTTCTTTCCAATGATTAATAGATAGTTGAATCAATGAATTATTTTACAAATGAAATAAATTATTAATCATTTTTGTTAAGTAGTTAATTAATATTCATTTTTCTTTCAAGTTTGTAAAAGCTATTTATTTTATTATTATTTTTGTCTTGATTTAATCAGAGTAATTTTCTTTTAGAAAAGATTTTTTTTTTGAATATGTAATTAGCTTAGATAGAAAAAAAGTGTGGGAGTAACCTTGTGAAGGGAAATGACCTTTTTGCTAAAGAGAGCTATTTAACAAAGATCTCCAGTAAAAATTTGCTTATTGTGTATTGTAATGGTAGCCAGTCAATAGTGGCTCATTATTGTAAAAATTAAAGCCAGTTGCTGAAGTCAAATTGATTTTAAAAAAGACTTTGGAGTAAAACTACGAAAGGATCTTAAGAAATTTATTATGGAAAAAGTTAACTAGGATGCAATTCTAAATTTTAAAAAGGTACATAGTTTATTTTGCTCTCCTTGATTTAAACATTTTGAATTAACCACTTCATAAATTGTTCTTTCAAAAATGTGTGTTGATAACATCCAGTCTATATTACTTCATTTAATTGTCATTTTAAATAAGAATAAATTGCATGAATATTATTGTTGTATCATTAACCAACGTGTGTCTTTTAATATATCTGGAAAACACATACAGAACTCTTTTACAGAATATATTTTAATTTTTCACTATTTTCCGTGTTATGTTTTTGTGAGGATGAAACATAAAATTACAGATATGCATATTTTGATAAATCATACCATGTTTAAATTCATCATAAAGAGATGACAGTATTTATTTATCTGGTAGTTCTGGAAATAATACGTATTTTAAATGAAGAAAATAAATTGTAATTACTTCAAATTAAGTATTTTCTTAAATCGAATGGAAGAATAGAAATGCGGGTAATTTTTGTTCTTTTGGACAAAGATGGAATATAAAAGAAAGTATTATTAATTGTGTAATTACTAAGAAATCATGGTATCTTAATTGACAATATTTAAGAATAAACCATGCATATAATAGACTATAAAGTGTCAAATGCTATTTAAGAAAACTACTAAGAATAATTGTGTATTTAATTTAGAACTACAAAGGAGAATGTCTTATATTTTCAGTATAATAAAGGAGAAAGTAATTGCTTATGTGTGATATAGTAAACTTAAATAGCTTGACCATGAACACTGAAGATGCTAGGTCATATTTAAGTTATGATTATATTTTAAAGTTATCCTGCAGAAGTTTATTTTAATTTAAATTCAGTTTGGAATGTGTCCCATAATGTTTCATAAACTTGGAGCAGAGCTTTGCAAGTGAACTTTTATTTTAAGTTACAAAACAAATAACTTTTGTTTCTTTATTTTTTTTTATTGCTTGTCATTATTAATGTATATTATAAATAGATAGGCTTATTTATTACTATGTTTATTTATAATTTGGGTTATTTTGACCTTCAAGATCATCTCCGAAGATACGCTGTTAAAAATTGATTGTGTACAAATAGGTCTTATTGTTCTTTTACGAAGGTAAAAGAAAAAAATATTTTTTTCTAATAATATATTATTAGAGAGGTTTATATTTATTTTGTATACTTTATTATTTCAAAGTGAGAATTTTGTTCTTTTTTAAATCAACGAATGTATAATAGAAGTAGTTTGCTAGATATGAAAGAAAGTTCGTTCGTAATAATTATAACCATTAAATTTTAAAAGTAACCTAAAGTTTATTCTGAATTAAAAGGTATACCTTAATGCAATATTTAATTACCCTGTTGCCTGCATAGTGTGTAATTTAGAGTTAATTTTATATATACTTTTATTCGCAGGAGTGTGTCTGTGTTGCACAATTATGACATTTGTTTGATAAAGTTCAGTTTGTGAATATTTTATGTATAAATTTTGGATGCTGTCATATTCTACTGAGTTGAACAGATTGGTATGTTATCTGTATGTATTTATCTTCCAGCATGTATTTATAATGTTCGATATTTAGAAAAGCTTTGAGAATGGGAAGAAATCTGATTGTGTTATAATGTTTGTAGAGATAAAATATTTTGCTTATTTACTATATGTTAATAATTTTCCATGAGTAGAACCTAGTTTATATTATATGCGTATGATTAAATGATATTTTTTGAAGTTAAATGAGGTTTTCTTAGAGCCCTGGTGATAAGAAAGAAGTCCCCACCAGTAGTGTATTTAGAAGTAGATAAGTTATTGTTGAAGTATGATTAAATGATGTTTAGGAAGTTATGTGACGTTTTTCTTAGATTCTTGGTGATGAGGAAAGGTTCCCCACCAACAGTGTATTTAGAATCAGACGAATTATTGTAGATGTGTTCAGTAAGAGTTTATCTGCTCCTCATATAGATTTCCTTATAACGTATAGTATGTATAGTCATGAAAATATAGCTCTGTGTTAATTAATATGTGGCCAGATAAATTGTTAAATTAATTCTTGATGTAATATTAGTGTTTTACTTTATTGATGAATTACAACATTGTCCGAAATAAAATAATTGTATGATATTTTCTTGATGAATGGATAGTTTGTGGAAAAGATTGTTTTCTATTATTGTTGCTTGACACACACACGCATAATATAAATAATATCGCGTATATAAAGCATGGAGTTATTGAAATTAAAATAAGAAATAAATGTTTTGAAATACATTACATTCATTTAAATAGAAGTATAAAGTTACTGAGATTAAAACGGGAAATAAATATTTTAAAATATAATGTATTTATTTAAATAAAGGTTATTAATCATCAAATCATCAGAATGAACATGATTTTGTTGCTATGCATGAAAGGTATATGCAATTGAAAGTGATTATTTAGTCAATTAGAGAAAGTAGCTTTGTTGAGAGCCAAATATAATTAATTTGATTTATTTTATTAATCAATAGTAATATCCTCTCAAAAGTATTTTTGTGCTAATAATATAACATATTGTTTATTTAGTGTCATGTAGATGAAACATGTAGACAAAACATGTGTTCGAAGTCAAAATATTTAAGTTTTGTTGTTAATTTGCTTCGATAATAAGGATAATCCCAAACTGATGCTCAAAGTTTATTTTATAATCTAAAAGTCTGTAGGACAAATAGACCAATTGTAAATATCATGTTAAACCAAATTTATTTTAGTGTAATAAATGATTTGTTTTATTTATTTAAAATCTTAAAACTGTGTCTTGAGTTGTTATTGTATACATTCATGTTTTCCATTTCCACATCTCCACATTTCATAAATCTATTATAAACTAGATATATTATTTTTGAGTTGTAATATTACATCTGCTGGTGTCTGACAATATTGCTTTTCTTAATTCAAACTTTATAAGGAACATTTGCCATTGGATAAACGTGTTAGAAGGGTTGCCAAGTTAGTATATTTGTTAGATGGTGATATGAGATTAAAATACCCTACTTCTATCATTAACTTATTATTAAAACACAGTAAAATTATAAAGTCAATTTGTTTCATTACATTTTTATCATACTTTAGAATTATAACTTATGGGCCAATGTAGTTTATTTAATTCAACTGTGTTTGTTAAATTCCCTGAGATCTTATTGTTTATTTCTTGATTGGCATTAAAGTAGATGTTTAGATTATGATATGCCAAGTCATAGAATTGTTTAGGAATATAATTATAGCAAGCTGACATATGTTGCATTTGGATGAAGGAAGAAATTAAGTTTAAAGTATATTTTAATAGACTGTACCAATAAACATTATGATTTTTAGCATACAATTAATTAACAAAGGAATTTACATTATATTAAAAGTTTTGTAATATTTCTTCTTTTATTCATTTATCATCATATATCTTATAAACTGCCTATAGCCTCCCACTGAGCTGAGCTGAACATAGACTTAATTGAAGAGTCTCAATAATAATTTTGTATCATATATCATGTTAAATTGTTCTATTCATTAATAGAACTGGCGCCTGGGTATTTCGCTCATGTAATGTGTATGAGCTGTGCTGGGAGTGTAGGTTATAAACAAGTGTAAAATTTGTTTACATAAATGACAAAAGAGTCAGAATTAACTATCTCTTTCATTTGCTCACCTTCAGATCAGCTGATTTCAAGCTATTTGCTATCATCAGTGAAGGATAGAGTTAGAAACTAGATCTAAACACTGACTCCAAGTGTTTATGCAAAACGTTTCTATCAGTTTGCAAGCATGAATTTTTCAGACTGGTAAAGTCTTCAAACTCAGCCTAACAAGCCAGATCTCAGTTCAGTTTCACCACATAGTCAAAGTCTCTGCAATATATATCATTGCAAGAAATCTTTAAAGTTACATCTATGAAAAACAAAAACAAGTTATTCATGTAACTTGCTATCACTTGTTATTTATGATCAATAGATGGTGTTTTACCAAAGTCATCAAAACAAGTGTAAAATTTGTTTGCATAAATGACAAAAGAGTCAGAGTTAACTATCTCTTTTATTTGCTCACCCTCAGATCAGCTGATTTCAAGCTATTTGCTATCATCAGTGAAGGATGGAGTTAGAAACTAGATCTAAACACTGACTCCAAGTGTTTATGCAAAACATTTCTATCAGTTTGCAATTGCCTTGTTAGGCTGAGTTTGAAGACTTTACCGGTCTGAAAAATTCATGCTTGCAAACTGATAGAAACATTTTGCATAAACACTTGGAGTCAGTGTTTACATCTAGTTTTTAACTCTATCCTTCACTGATGATAGCAAATAGCTTGAAATCAGCTGATGTGAGAGTGAGAAAATGAAAGAGATAGTTAATTATGACTCTTTTGTCATTTATGTAAACAAATTGTACACTTGTTTCAGTGGTTTTGGTAAAACGCCATCTATTGATCATAATAACAAGTGATAGCAAGTTACGTAAATAACTTGTTTTTGTTTTTCATAAATGTACCTTTAAAGTTTTATTGCAATGATATATATTGCAGAGACTGTGACTATGTGGTGAAACTGAACTGATATCAGATCCATATAGATATCTGGGTTGTTAAGCTGAGTTTGAAGACTTTACTCGTCTGAAAAATTCCTGCTTGCAAACTGATAGAAATGTTTTGCATAAACACTTGGAGTCAGTGTTTAGATCTAGTTTCTAACTCTATCCTTCACTGATGATAGCAAATAGCTTGAAATCAGCTGATCTGAGGGTGAGCAAATGAAAGAGATAGTTAATTCTGACTCTTTTGTCGTTTATGTAAACAAATTTTACACTTGTTTTGGTGGTTTTGGTAAAATGCCATCTATTGATCATAAATAACAAGTGATAGCAAGTTATGTGAATAACTTGCTTTTGTTTTTCATATGTATATATATATATATATATAATATATATATATATATATATATGTATATATAGTGTACCAGTCAAAAATGTATGTCCATTCAATAAGATTTAGAATCTAAGCAAAAGTACCCTGAATCCAATCATGCCTGATATATACAGGTCAGGAGCAATCATGAATTCTAACCTATTTGCCCATTCACCAAATCTATAACACTATGGACAACACCTACGGCAATCCTACGTAAATTAATTATTTCCGGGCCCGGTGCTACATCGTTTTGCATGAGAACTCAGCTGATGATGATGATGAGAATTTGAGTGAACCCAAGATATTAAGTTAAAAATATACATAAATATAAATATTATTAAGGAGATTTGAACAACTGGATTAAAGTTGTAAAACGAATATTTATTTTCACAAAAATTCAAGATTTTATATATGTATTATCAATGTCACACAGTTTAAACTATTGTTTTGGTGACAAATCTTTGACAATCTTTATACAATTATTTTATTTTAATGGATATTAATTTAGTGCTGCAGTTACAATACTGAATGTATATTTAAAATACGTTTTT
Source organism: Epiperipatus broadwayi (assembly GCA_028023455.1). Classification (NCBI taxonomy): domain Eukaryota; kingdom Metazoa; phylum Onychophora; class Udeonychophora; order Euonychophora; family Peripatidae; genus Epiperipatus; species Epiperipatus broadwayi. The sequence continues at coordinate 2,853,380 of JAQFVV010012517.1, read as the reverse complement.
ATTCAATGTTACAAAAACAAATTTATCTGGGTGATTGGTAGATGTTTATACATTAAAACATATATAAAGTTATGACAATAATAGAGTTTCGCTGTTTGTACAATTTCATAGGATGCCCTTGGCATTTGACATATAGTTTTATTTTCATTTATAGCACTTATTGACAAACACTTAAATATGGATACATTCATATCATCAGTAAGTAGACTAAAAACATTATTTATTTTACATTTAATGGTCAAATATCATGAAACTCTATCAATATGGGAATGGTTATTTAAATAAAGGAAAGAGCAGCTTCATGAAAAGTTGGATTTATACTCCAATTAAAAATATTACAAAGGGAAAAACATGTCATTATTACACAGCATTATGGATTTTGTTAAACAGGCTAGAAAAACTAACTGCAATAATTTATGGTGCTAGCATAATAGCCAAATATTTGTGGATCCAATATTCTTTTGAGGTTTAAGGGGCTTTATTATATTATGGAAGAAAACAGCCTAGCGGACTTGCCACCCCACATTTTGTGGAATCGGTTGAGAATGGTTCCTCGGACAGAGATGCAATGGCCCAAACTTTGCAGAATTATTCCATGCATTGCTCTCATTATGCAAGTATATATAGATATAGTCCAGTGACATTCATTGCCCTGTTTATGACCTGAAATGATGATGAGATGACTCAGGCATTCCAACCCATGTCTCTAGATAAAGCTTAATAATCTGAAGAATATCCTATGCTAACAATGCTATTATGATAATATAAAATAATTGGATTTAAAGACTAAATATAAAGCCTTAAGTGGTTTAACAAATATATAATGATATGTTAAAATAATTACCCATGTGAAAATGTCATTTATCAAAAGTTAATGCTATAATTAATGAAGTGTGCATTGCTACCCCTTCTGGAATCAATATAGTATTTTGCTGAAATATATAAAAAAAAACTAAAATTCATGCACTTAAATGTGAAAACAACAAAATAGAATTTGTTCACCAGCCTTTTTGATGATAATGATGAATAAAGAACTTAATAAAACTAACCGACACCAATAACTACCCCAGATTGCAAAGTATTTATACATTTTGTATAATTTTACGATAATATATATATTTTTTAAAGCATGTATTCATTTTAAACTACAAACACAATCTTACAAACTATTTAGATATTAACCACCACTTTCTATTCCACAGCAGGATATAGAAGAAGTTCATAAGACTGGGTTTAATTGACATTTATAAACAAAATTAAGTGAAAATATAAAAATACCATTAAAATTAAATCATAACCACACTAAATTAAGAAAAAAATAAGAAGTGTGAATTGGATAAAATATTTTATAAGATTAGCTTATTTTATATAGAATTGATACCAAGGAAATAATTATTAGTTGAACATACTCACCTATGAGTGAGTTAAAAAGATTAAATATACAGAAAAGCATTAATTTAAAGAGATAGGATTCATGAAGGACAATTGTAATGGCTTTAGACTTGTTACCTCAGGATTCTATGGAATAAAGTAGGCACGAGTCTTTTTTGGAGGAGGCATTCTTTAACATGTCTCTTGACTTTGGCAGTTCTTTGATGGCATGGGCACACTTGAGAGGTAGGATCTACATCTCTGCATGGTGAAGAGTGGAGTTGAAGACAGAAGGGAAGGTGGCTTAAGCCTTCTTTTTAAAAATTAAACAGACATGAAGTCAGTTAATGACTATTGACCAAATTCTGACACAATAGATTTTTGGCCCTATTTATACAAACTTTGAGTTATTCAAAAATGTTTTTAATTAAACTTTCTTAACACTTAATTAATCTTTAATTTACAGTAATATTTTAGCTATTGTTAGTGGAGATGGAATCATTAGATAATTGTTCAAATCAATTTCCAAATTGGAAATAGATTTGGGAAAAATGTTAGCAGCTTACTAAAATTAATTAGCTTTGTTTTAAATTTTACTTTCATTAACTTTAATTAAAATATTCCTTTTAAAATCAAGAATCCCACCTCTTTAATTACTCTTGGACAGTTAACAACTGTATCTTCCATCTCGATTTTTTATGCAATTATATGAAGAAAAATATCTATAAAATAAATAACATATATTTAATAAAAGAAATACAAAATTATTTACAAGATTTGTTTGTGCTTTTATCTATATAAAAGCTCCATTAATATATGTATATATCTGAGTCACATCTATAAAAGTTAATATTTAAAATTAAAGAAAAATTTTATTTGAGATTTATATTTATAAATTTGTATAGACACTTCCAAGAAATATGCGTATAGTTTATATACATGTGATGAAAAAAAAATGAAATGTGGGTTAAGTGGTAGAGCAGTGAAGCTTGATCTTAGGCTAAGATCGACTGCTACAATATATATATATATATATATATATTGTAACAGTAGCTGGGTTCGAATACGGGTTTAATTGCCAGTGTTGTTGTGAATTAAATAGGTCGATGCGGTAAAATTTACAAATAGTCATTCAAACCCTGTTACAAAAGAATAAAAATGAGTATGTTAATCAATTAAAGGTATATATATATATATATATATATATATATATATATGTTTGTTTTACGTATTATGATATATATATATATTTATATGTATGTGTTATTATAATGGGTGAGAATTACTAATATATTTATATATGAGAATGTAGAGAAGCGATTATATGTAGAGTTGCATTATTTTTTTTATTTTTTTGTGTTTTAAATAGATATTTCGTTTATTAATATCGTAAGATAGATTTAAATATGAGTGATAAAACGTTTTTCTTAAGCAAAACCCATTAAACATCTCAGACTGGAGAATAATAAATAAAATGGAAAGTTGTGCCACGGGCAGTTTCAGTTAATGACTGTCCACCAGAATTCTTAGAACTGGTCAAGAATATTTTAGAACAATGAAAGTTAAAAGCATTCTTGAGATCAGGTCATCGGCATAGGAATAGAAAAGAAAAGTGAGGTTAAAAAGCACTAATGAATAGAACTATTTTTTTCTCAGTCATTTAGTGGTGATTTTAAAATTAGAAAAAGCAGTGAAGTGATAGAGGGAAGCAGAGAAAGAAGTATAAACTGATTAACCTTATTATTAATAAAAGAAAATTATTCATAATGTACTTCGTATACATGCGGAGGTAAAAATAATCATGTGGGTCATTTGACCACTCAATGGACGGCTATTGTGGGACCCACCTGAACTTTATTTATGAATATGCCATTTAGTCAACCAAGTGTAATGGCCATGGAACTCTAAACAACTAGAACACACTCACAATCAAATCAAACTCATCTACTTAACATCTAATAGGGATTGTTTTGGACAAAATATTTCAGAACCTGTCATCATCATTTGGATCAGCGACTTTCATTAAAACCAACATCTTCTCTATGCTGTTAGCTTACAGATTATTAGCCTCAACCATGTGAACATTCGCTCTTAAGAGGTAACTTTGATATTTTCTTAATCTGCCTTAAATGAACATTTAGTAATGACTAAGAAAACATGTGTTATTTCAATTTAAATAAAGTAATTAATAATTTATTAAATTGTTTAAAAAATACAACTTTGACATGTAATCGCATTCTTTTGTTAATATTAATTATATATACGTAGCGGAATGAATGAATTGTATGTTTAAGATATTGAGATATATGTGTGTGTGCTAATAAATCTTAGAATTAATTACAACTTATATATATTATTTACATTCTGGGTGTCTGTTAACTTATGGGCTATTTATTGTAATATGATTGGATTTAGATATAAATTATATTTAGAGATATAAGGCATTTCTTAATAAGATCATCCATAGTTTTGTTCTCCCGATAAACATTGTTTTCCCAGAACCTTGAGATTGAGCTAGTTCAGATAAAATACCCAAAGAGTGTCCATTGGAACTTTTGTTTGCACTTTAGAGATTTATATTTCTTATTAATGGATAAGATTGGTGCTTGAGAGGGGCTTCGGCCTTTGCTCATAAATATACGTACTCAAAGCTTAGGTTAATAACTTTTACACACTAAATTCTTTGAATAGGATTGTGGGTAGAATGTTAAAATGGTGGACCAACGAACGGGGCTGTGAATAGTGGAGAACTTGCAATAAAATGACATCCTAATATAGTTTAAAAGAGGGCTTCCCAACGAAAGTTGGAGAATGATATTTTTTTTTAAAAAAAAAATATAGAAAAAAGAGAGAATCAAAAGAATTTGGATATATATTTGGAAATGTGGTTAAATGTTGATATATTTTGCGATGTGTAGATAGACTGGTAGAAAACATTTCAAATAATCAGAAGAAAAAATAACATTGATGGTCAGTGATGTCTGTTCTGTGAGACATATATAGAGTTACATAGTTCATAAATAGGGGTTTAAGAATTTACCAATATTTGGGATATTTTAAAACAAAATCCATAAAGGTAGAAATGAAGGGAGGAAGACCTATCAGGTGGGTCATGCAGATTGCCATTGAAGCTGGGGTGACGAACCTGGCACATTTTAAACTTAATAGTGATATATAAAAAAAGAAAAAAAAAGGGGCAATGGAATTGAAGATAAGAGTATATGGAGGAAGAAAGGAGGAGACACTCATAGAGAACCTCAAGAGCCTTCAAAGATACTATAAGTACTATGAGATGGCAGATGAACAACAAGTGATCATAGCATACCATCATCTAGAGAAACATGCAGAGACATGGTGGAATTTTCTGAGTCATCAACCTCAAACATTTCTGGAGTATAAGGAAGCATTAGCCAAGATATTCTGGAATGAAGAATTACAAAAAAGGGTGAGGGCTCAAGTGGTAGAGCAGGAGTTTCAAGAAGGGAATGGGGAAGTGTACATACATTTTTTAGGCGGTAAGTGGCTATGTTGAGAACTGTAGAGGCATGTAAACTATTAGAGGAGCAGTTTGTAGAAATGGCATGCAGAAAGTTACCCAATAAAATTAGGTGGATGCTGGGAAAAAGAGGAGAAAGATCAGTGATGACAATTGATAAAATATTGAGCCAACTATAAATAGATATAGAAAGAAGACAGATAGAGGAGCATAAGGTTAGGTCCAAAGAAGACACAAATGCTAATAAGCAGGGGGCAAAAAGAATAGGAAATTTAATATGTTCTTAGGAAGACCGGGTTCTGGGATATGCATGCCAGACAAATCCCATCATTCCTATAAAAGTAGGTTCAATGGATGTTGAAGCACTCATGGATTTGGGTAGCCAGGTCTCAGTAGTAGCAGAGAGATTATACCACCAAATTAGAAGGGAACAACCAGATATACTGATTCTCCCCCTAAAAAAAGTTCACATACAATGGCAGACAACCGGAGAGCTAAAGTAGAGCTGAAGCAGATATGGATAGATCTAAAAATTAATGGAAGGAGCTATCCACATGTGTTCTTTGTAAGGAAAGGTTTTTTAGTACATGAGGCCTTTTGGAATCAGATTTTCTAAATAGGTACAAATGTAACATTTACTATCAGAGGGGTCAGGTCACGTGTGAGGGTGAAGTGGTACGTTTTCTTGCAGAGGGACCTCAATGGTTGATAGGAACAATACATCTAGAGGAAGAGATCCTGGTGAAACTCAAAGATAACGAGATAGACAGAATGAATATAGAAGGAAAAGTTCAAGATAATCCATTACAACAAACATTGGCCAAGTATCACAAAGTCTTTTCAGAAAAGCCAGGGTGATCCAAGGGTTTGAGCAGAGAATTAGGGTGAGAGACAGCCAGACATTCAAAGATAGATCATATCCCATTCTGCACCAATACCGAAAGGAAGTGAAGGAGCAAATAGATCAGATGCTGGAGTGGGGAATTATATCAAAGTGCTCATTGGCATATTGCAACCCAATGGTGGTAGTTAAAAAGAAGGATAGGTTTGTTAGATTGTGTCTCGATACTCAACAGTTAAATAAAGTGACTATACCAGAGTGTAATGTACCACCTCCAATGCAAGAATTACTGAGGAAGTTCCAAGGGAAGAAGGTATTTTCGATCATCAACTTAACCGCCAGTTATTGGCAAATTAAGTTACATCTGGACAACTGCCAATACACATCATTCAGATATGAGGGCCATCCATATCAATTTAATAGGATGCCTTTTGGCCTAATAAACAGTGGGGCAGGGTTACTCAGGTGCATGGATCAGGTGCTATCCTCAGAGATAAAGGACATGGTCATGATTTACATGGATGACATGCTGATAGCCTCAACTGATATTTAAGAACACATACAGGAAGTAGGACTATTTCTAGAGGAATGTGAAAAAAGGGCATGAACATAAATATCAAGAAGAGCACACTGTGTCAGAAAAAGGTGGTTTTTCTTGGGCACATGGTGGAAGCTCAGGGACTCAAACCACACCCGGACAAGATCTTGGCTATTCGTGACTTTCCATCACCTAGATCCAAGAAGCAGTTCTGATCATTTCTGGGCCTGTGTACATTCTACAACCATTTTCAAGACTGGTTTGCAGAACGGATGGAGCCATTGGTGAAGTTATTAAAAAGGGTAGTGAGTGGAAGTGGATGGAAGAACAGGACCAAGCCTTCCAAAGAGTAAAACAGGTTTCTTGGAACAGGTTATGCTAGCCTTTTCTGACTTTTTAAAGCCATTCATAGTTCAGACAGATAGCAGTGGATATGGTCTTGGAGTGACCTTAGCTCAAGAGCAAGAATATGGGAGAATGGGTGTACTATATTTTTTGAGCAGGCTACTCAAAGGTCCTGAGGTACATTATACACCCACTGAGAAAGAGGCATTGGCTATTGTGTGAGCCTTTCAGAAGTTTCGCACACTGTTACTGGGCTCAGAGGTCATCATGGTTACTGACCACAAGAGTTTGTTATTTATCAACCACAGCTACCTCACTAACAGCAGATTAGTACATTGGATCCTATACCTCCAAGAATACAACTATATGGTGAGGTATTGTAAAGTCTGACAACATGTATTTGATGCACTCAGCTGCAATCCAGTGAACAATCAATCACATCATCTGTGTATTGAGAATCTGTATATAGCAAGCATAGGGTTGCAAACAGATGAAGGTCTTGAACGTGATTTGAGCTGCCTGGAGTACTTTCAGAGAGAAGATCTACAACTCCAGCCCATCATTTACCTATTGGAGGAAAAAGAAGCTAAATTAATGGGGGGTTGGGTTGGGCAGTATATTCAGAAATTTAAGCTGGAGCAAGGTGTGCTACAATATAGAGTTAAGGAAAATCCAGGAGAGTGGAGATCCATCATCCCGTGGCATATGAGGCCTGCAGTGGTGGCACACATGCACTGTAGTTCCGGCCACTATGGGATAATGAAAACTGAAGGATGGATTAACAGGTGGTTGTACTGTCCAGGCAAGCATGGCAAAATTGCAGCCATTATCGGGCAATGCAAAATTTGCCAGAGTGTAAAGCCAGCATATAGGAAATATACAGCTCTGATGTTGTCCATGATCCCCAGAGAGCCTAAGGAAATGTTTGCAATTGATTTTTATGGCCCACTGCCCGCCTTTAATAAAAAGAAATACCTCTTGGTTGTTTATGATTTATTCTCCAAACTAGTGTCCGCATATCCCATCCCACAAGCCAACACAAGAAACACTATACATGTCCTGGAAAAGGAACATATTCCTTTGGTGGGAAAACCACGAACTATCATATCCGATCATGGGACCTCATTTGTCTCGAAGGAATTGGCAAGATGGACTGAATGAGTGAATATAGGATATGTGCTAACCTCAATCAGGAACCCTCAGGCCAATTCCTGTAAAAGAATGATGCGGGAATTGGGTGGGTTGTTCCATACTTATGTCCAAACAGACCATAGGAAGTGGATTAAACATCTGCTGGACATTTTAAACTATATAAACTGGGCAGTGAATGAATCAACTGGGTTCACTCCAACACATTTGCATTTTGAGAAACATGCACCCAGGTTATTCAAAACTGAGTTTCCAGGAATGGAAGAACCTCTTATTGATATAGAAAATGATCAAGAGCAAGCATACTAATCGATGGTTCACAGAAGCATACAACGGAAAGATGGTTTCAAAAGTTCCTCTCATTCCTTTAAGGTGGGAAACCAAGTAATGGTGAGGACTTCCCATGAAAGTAAACCCAGAAAGTTTATTTGCAAAAAGTTTTGCAATCTATATGAGGGCCCATTTACGATAACAAAGAGTCAAGGGAAACATGCATTTTGGGTCGATACTGGGTGGGAAGTAAAGGGGGTCATACAATGCTCGGTCACTCAAGCCCTTTGCAAACCCAGAGAAGGATAAAGGATAGAAAAGAGGTGTTTAAGAAGCCATTCAAATACAGAGGGTATTTGAAGGATATTGCTTGAGAGGGGTATGTAACAGTAACTGGGGTCAAATACAGGTTTAATTGCCAGTGTAGTTGTGAATTAAATAGGTCAATGCGGTAAAAATTTACAAATAGTCATTCAAACCCTGTTACAAAAGATTAGGAATGAGTATGTTAATCAATTAAAGGTATGAATATATATATATATATATATATATATTCATATACAGCATATATTAATATATATATATATATATATATATTTGCTGTATGTGTTATTATGATGGGTGAGAATTACTAATATATTTATATGTGAGAATGTAGAGAAGTGATTATATGTAGAGTTGCATTATGTTTTTATTTATTTGTGTTTTAAATAGATATTTTGTTTATTAATATCATAATATAGATTTAAATGTTAGTGATAACATGTGTTTCTTAAGCAAAACCCATTAAACATCTTAGACTGGAGAATAATAAATAGAATGGAAAGTTGTGCCATGGGCGGTTTCAGTTAATGACTGTCCACCAGAATTCTTAGAACTGGTCAAGAGTATTTTAGAACAATGAAAGTTAATAGCATTCTTGAGATCAGGTCATTGGCGTAGGAATAGAAAAGAAAAGTGAGGTTAAAAAGCACTAATGAATAGAACTATTTTTTTCTCAGTCATTTAGTGGTGATTTTAAAATTAGAAAAAGCAGTGAAGTGGTAGAGGGAAGCAGAGAAAGAAGTATAAACTGATTAACCTAATTATTAATAAAAGAAAATTATTCATAATGTACTCTGTATACATGTGGGGGTAAAAATAATTGTGTGGGTCATTAGACAATTCAATGGACAGCTATTGTGGGACCTGACTGACCTTTATTTATGGATTTGCCATTTAGTCAACCAAGCATAATGGCCACGGAACTCTAAACAACTAGAACACTCTCACAATCAAATCAAACTCATCTACTTAACGTCTAATAGGGATTGTTTTGGACAGAATATTTCAGAACCTGTCATCATCATTTGGATCAGCGACTTTTGTTAAAACCAACATCTTCTCTATGCTGGAAGCTTACAGATTATTAGCCTCAACCACATGAACATTCGCTCTTAAGAGGTAACTTTGATCTTTTCTTAATCTGCCTTAAATGAACATTTAGTAATGGCTAAACAAACATGTTATTTCAATTTAAATAAAGTAATTAATAATTTATTAAATTGTTTAAAAAGATACAACCCTGACACGTAATCGCACTCTTTCATTAATATGTGTATTAATTATATATATATATATATATATATATATATATTATATATACATATATATATATATATATATATATATATATATATATGTAGCAGAATGAATGAATGTATGTTTAAGATATTGAGATATATGTGTGTGTGCTAAAAAATCTTAGAATTAATTACAACTTATATATATTATTTACATTCTGGGTTTCTGTTAACTAATGGGCTAGTGTAATAGGATTGGATTTTGATATAAATTATATTTAGAGATATAAGGCACCTCTTAATAAGATCATCCATAGCTTTGTACTCCCGATAAACATTGTTTTCCCAGACCCTCGAGATTGAGCTAGTTTGGATAAAATACCCAAAGAGTGTCCATTTGAACTTTTTTTGCACTTTCGAGATCTATAATTCTTATTAATGGATAAGATTGGCACTTGAGAGGGGGTTCGGCCTTTGCTCATAAATATACATACTCGAAGCTTAGGGTAATAACTTGTACACACTAAATTCTTTGAATAGGATTGTGGGTAGAATGTTAATATATATATATATATATATATATATATATATATATATATATATAAAAAAAACCAAATATATATCATCATCATCAACCATTATCAATCCACTGCAGGATGAAGGTCTCTCCAAGTTTAATCCATCTTCTCCGATCTTTAGCTTCTCTTTTCCACAACACCCCTGCACATTTTCTTATTTCATCCATCCATCTTACATGTGGTCTCTTTCTGGGTCTTTTACAATCTCTTGGAATCCAGTTTAAAATTTCAATTGTCCATCTATTATCATTTCTTCTAGCAATATGTCCAGCCCAACTCCATTTCAATCTTTTAATTTTTTCAATAAGGTCAGTAACACCTGTTTGCTGTCTTACCCATACATTGTGTTTTCGATCTCTTCTTGTTACTCCCAACATACATCTCTTCATACTCCTTTGAGTGGTCTGAAGTCTCTGTATTGCTCTTCTATTAAGTGTCCAAGTCTCAGATCCATAAGTAAGAACTGGTAAAACACATTTGTTAAAAACCATTATTTTCAAACACATAGGCATATTTTCTTTTAGTATCAAGTTATTTCTACCAAAAGCACTCCAACCAAGTTTAATTCTATGATTAATTTCCTCCATTATGTTTCCATCTGTATTAATAATCTGACCTAGGTATTTGTAACTTCTTCTAATTCTTCATAATCAATCTTTATTTTCATATTTTGAGCAAATCGATTAAACATTACTTTAGTCTTTTTAACATTTATCTTTAGTCTTACTTTTCTACTTTCATCTGCTAACTCCTGCAACATTTCCTGCAGCTCTGAAGCATTATTTGCAAAAACAACTACATCATCTGCAAAATCTAAATGACTTAAATACTCACCATTTACTTTCATTCCTTTAGTTTCCCACTTTAATCCACAAAATACTTCTTGCAGCACTGAGATATGGAGTCACCTTGCCTTACACCTTTCTCAATGTTGATATTTCCAGTATCATTATGTAATCTAATTGTTGCTGTTGCATTTTTATAAATATTCTTTAAAATATGACAATAACATGGATCTATACCTTGATGATCCAATGCTTTAATCACTGAAGAAATGTGTATAGAATCGAATGCCTTTTCATAATCTACAAATCCAAAACATAATGACAACTCATATTCGTTTGTCCTTTCTATGACTTCTCTCAATACCTGGATATGATCTATTGTACTAAAACCACTTTTAAATCCAGCTTGTTCTCTTGGTTGGTGGAAATCCAAAGTTCTCTGTAGATGAGTTGTAATTATCTTGGTAAAAATTTTATATAAAACTGATAAAAGACTGATAGGTCTGTAATTTCTAATATCTTCTTTATCACCTTTTTTAAATATTAATATTATTTTATATAAAACTGATAAAAGGCTGATAGGTCTGTAATTTTTAATATCTTCTTTATAACCTTTTTTAAATATTAATATTATTACTGCATCCTTCCAATCTTCTGGTACATCTTTATCATTTCGACATTTGGTATATAATTTTGCTAAAATTGTTTCTATTTCTTCACCTCCTTCTTTTAATATATCAATTATAATTCCATCATTTCCTGGAGCCTTTCCTTTCTTCATACATTTAATTGCATGTCTCACTTCTTCATTTAAAATTCTGGGCAATTCAGAAGATGTAATAGATATAGGAGGTACTTGTTCTTTATTACTATATAATTCTTGATAAAAATCTTTTACCAATTTCATGATGTCATCTCTCTTTTTAGTAATAATTCCATCTTTTTTCTTATTGCAGATATAAATTTCCTACCAATACCAAAATGTTGTTTATCATTCTTGAGACTTTTATTTTCTTCTACAGCTTTCCTTCCTATTTCACCGTTATACTTTCTTATATCATTTTCAACTCTTTTCCATACCATTTTCCAAAATTTGAGATATTTAATTCTTTTTAATACATCATTTTTGTATATCTTCATATTCCTTCTTTTCTTCATAAATTTTCTAGTCTCAGTAGAAATTTTATTAGTCAATTGCTGCTTTTTTCTACCAGCTATCTTTGTTGCAGTTTTTAAAAGTGTATCAGTTATTTTCATATTAATTTCATTCAAATCTGAATCATGTTCAAAATCTCCTAACACTTGAAACCTATTTGTAAGTTCTAATTTAAATTCATTAGAATGTTTCTGAAGATTAGGAATATCAACTGTAAATATTGTTTTTCTCAATAATTTTTGTCTCTCTAGTTTTACATTAACACGTAACTTACACCTTACTAATCGATGATCACTTCCTGTGTTAAATTTATTAAGAACATTACAATCTTGAAATATGTATTTCCTGTTAGTCAAAATATAATCCAATTCTGCTGTATCTTCATTTGGATGCTTCCATGTCCATTTTCTTTTAACATTTTTCTCAAAAAATGAATTCATAATATAAAGTTTTTCTTTTTCTGCAAACACCACAAGTCTATGTCCTCTCTCATTTCTATTACCATAACCAAAATTACCTATAGCAATTTCATCTTTCATTTGTCTACCAATTCTAGCATTAAAGTCTCCCATAACAATTTTAAAATGCTGTTTACTCTGATAAAAAGCCTTTTGTACATCCATATAAAAATCTTCTACTACTTCATCACTATGAGAATTTGTTGGGGCATAAACCTGAATTATCTGCATTTGGTATCTGCTATTAAGTTGTATAACTAATCTTGCAACTCTGTCTGATACACCATCAATCTCCACAATATTGTTCTTCCACTTTTTATTTATAATGAATCCTACTCCACTTGTATTTCCAATATGTGTGCCTTTATAATAGAGTATATGTCCACTTTTTAAATCAATTGTTTCTTCACCTTTTCTTCTAACTTCACAAAGTCCAATAATGTCCCATTTAATATAAGACAATTCCTCTTCTAATTCTTGCAATCTTCCTTCACTTGAAAGTGATCTGCAGTTGTAAGTACCTAAATAAAAAGTCGTCATCAAATGGCAGCCTGGGTCCACAATCAGGGGATTCTTAGCACCCTCTGCCTTCGGCCACCAACTGCTGCCTTGGTTGATGACTTTACAGCCTCCTGGGAATAAGGGCCATGCTTTATAATTGTCTGTCATAATTGTATATATTTATTGGAAAAATATTTATCATTGTTACACAAACATTCATTCTGCCTTATCAGGCACTGAGAAGAAAGACCATGGTGTTTCTTGATCTTAAATTCAGAGGTAAAAAGCCAATAAACTCACCATGCTGGTTAATGCATGTTGGTGAGCAGCCCATCCATGTTCATATACTATATGAATAATCACATAGTAATAACAGCTGCAACGACAAGAACGTATGGAGTAGACATTAGGAATTTGCCCTGCTCGGTTCCTTTAAGGCCTCCAAGAGGAATCAAAGGGTCTCCTTTCAGTTAATAGAAAACTTTTATATATATATATATATATAAAATATAATCTCTTTTTGTAAATTTTGTTTATATATATATATATATATATATATATATAAACAAAATTTACAAAAAGAATTATATAGATATTAATTTAAAATTGAAGGGGCACATATACATACGTTTTTACTGTAAATATGATCACTTATTCACAATATTTCTACAATAAAAATAAGGAAAAATACTAATGTACTAGATATTTCTTTAAATCTGATAATTATTGAAACATTCAACTTCATCACAATTAAATATGGTCTGGCTGATATTATTTTTTTCAGTAATTTTTTTACTATTGGAAACTTATCACATTGTCCCTATTAGAATGTTATGCCATATCTAGCTGTTGTGACACTTTAAAATCAGTATCACCTTTACACATATTCTTAAATTTCATAAAACATTTAGCCACATACTTTGAAAACTTTTTATGTGAAATACTGTGTACTAAATTTGAGAAAGATTAATAAAATAAGAATAAAATGTATATGCTTTCAACATTAACCAATATTTTTTTATTAATAAGTATGATCATGCATAATGATCTTAGATATAAAAAAGGATTGTCTTATTTATTATTTACAAATTTAATGCTTTCTTTTTAAAAAATAAAAATGTAATTGTATAGAGGACTCCACAGCTGTAAAAATCACTCCGGACATATTATATAAGTATAAAACTTACAAATGTTATGGTTTATTTGTCAATTTTTATTGGGTAGCATATAATTGAAGTAGTGCATATTAATATAGTATATGTCAAGGCATCATTGCATTTTTATAATAATGACTATTTCTAACAAATGATTCAACTAATTTAGCCCAAGTCTGAATGATTTCATTCTTTTATTTATGATATTATTATTGCCAATGTTAGTAGCAACTTTATAAATGTGGCATCTCTTTTATAATGTAATTTTATTATGAAATGAGTTCAGATGAAATGTTATAAAAAAAAAACTAATTAAATGCATTGAGTGAGCATTCAGAAAAATACTTCCAGAATTATTGTGTTTAGTAAAGTTATGCAGTGCAGGACAGCTTGTAAAGTTATGCAATATAGGTGTGCTTATATATAAGCACAATTGTATTGCATAAATTTGTCACCACTAGATTCTGGCAGTGTTTTGCAAAAACTAGCTCAATGTCTTTAATTAGTTTATGTTTATTATAAGTTTTTATCTATGCTTGAAGTCATCAACTGTTTTAAAATTACATAGTTTTGTGAAAAGATATAATACTTTGAGCTTTCAATAAGATTTTTATTGTTTGTTTGTCTTTTAGATTATGGATATTTGCTTTTTGTCTTTATTGACAATACATGTCAATACCAGTTTTGTGATACTTTATGATTTAATTTGCAGTATATATCAAAAAAAAAGGTTAAAAATGGATGGGATATAGAAAGTAAACTAAGGGTAGCTGATTCAGATATATATATGTAGATGTGGAGAGGAAATGTGTCCATAAAACCAATGATAAGCAAGTTAATTACAAATGTAATAGACAATAATGAGTCAAAAGCACTTATAAAAGAGTAGTAAGAAAAGAAAAAAAATATTAAAATTGAATATTTGAATATGTAAAGTGGTAGGAATTAAACAAAGCAGTTAAACACAAACAACTTGAGATATTAGCAGTAGTGGAAACACATCTAAGAGATGAAGAACCTACACATGAAGATTTGATATGGCATGGTATAGATAGAAAATAAAAAGGAAAAAAGGAATGGTGGTGGTATAGGAATTATGTGAAATATATTTAAATACTGTAAAGTGATAATAATATTTGTGGTTTGAAAAGAGGTTAGGAAGACAAGAATGAATGGTGGTTATATTGTATATGGCCACTAAAGATAGTCAAACTATAATGGAGTGGAACAATAGAATCAACGAAAGGTTAGTTATAAGGTGTATGAATAGTGATATTGAAGAGATTGGTGACACAGATAATAGAAATAGACAGCTTTTGAATTTTGTTTGCAGAGAGTAATGTTGAGCATTGGAAATTTATCAAATATTTATGGGTATTTATGAAAGGCAATAGACATGGTCGAGACATAATATATTGCATACAATAGATTTTGAATTAGTAGAGAAAGAGAGAATGTATAAAGTACAGAAAATTAAAGTGTTTGATAATGAAGAGAGAGAATGCAATAATTATACTTTTTTATAATAGGGATAATTAGTAATATAATGGAAAAGTAATAGTAAAAGTAGAAAGAATAGTAAAAGACATGGATGGAGAATGAATAGTAAGAATAAGTTCGAAAAATATAAAATAAAAATAGAAGAAATCATGGAAGAGTTTGTTGGGAATGAATACAAGAATTGGTGTGATGAAGTATAAAAGGTAAAACCTAGAATTTTAGGTGAGAATACTCAGAAGAATAAAAGTAATAAAAATGTGAGAATTAGTAAAAGTGTAAAAGAAACGAAAAAAGTATGCAGAGAATGTTAATGTGCTATTAGAAAAAAGAAAGTAAATATTAAATGGAAAAACTATTTTTTAAAAGAAGAAGTTGGCTAAAATAGATTATTATATAGAGGGAATGAATTTAAATAGTAAACTATTAGAGGATATTAATAAAAGTGGAAGAAATGGGAGTAAAACATATTAGAAATATATTAAAAGAAGAAATGTAGAGGAGAGAAAAATAATATTACTAACTAATGGGGAAAAAGTGTGTGGCTCTAGAGAAGAATTAGAGATAATCTTAAATAAGTATGTAATAATCTTAAATAAGTATGTAATAGATATAGAAAAAATATTATATGTGAAGGACAGATTGATAACAAACATAAAAGCAGTTAACACTGGAAATATTAGTTTTATAGAATATTAATTGAATGAGGCAAAGAAGAAATTAGTGGAAAGGCAAGAGGTTTAGCTGGAATTGGCAGCAAAAATAGTGATGAGTTTGGGAAATATACAAAATTAAATCAATTATCATGTTTTAATAAGATGGCACAGAAAAAATATTCCAGATAACTGGAATAGTACAAGAGTAAGGCTATTATTTAAAGAAAAGAGTAAAGATCATAGAAAAATAAATATTTATAGATCAGTAGCAATAATGTCAGTGTTATATAATGTTTTTGCATATGTGTTGGCTGGAAGGGTGGTAAAATGGATGGAAGAAAATAATATAGTGGGAAAAATGTAAGGAGGATTTAGAATAGATAGACATATAGGAGATAGTTTATTTGTAGTCACATAACTTATAGATATGAATTGGAATACAGGTATAAATTATATTAAGACTTTATATATAAAGAGAATGCATATGATAGAGTAAGCAGAAGTAGATTATAGGTAAGTTTAATCAATTTGGAAATGAATGGAACTTTAGTGGACCTTAATAAAAGATTATATGAAAATAATTACTATACATATTAATTAGAAAAAAAGAATCAGAGGTAAAAATGAGGTGGGACTAAGGCAAAGATGTCCTACATTACTAATTTTTTTATTATTATATTTAGAAAAAATGGAGAGATCAATAGAAAGGCTAGTAAGGAGAGTAAAATACTATTAATAGATGGAGGGTATACATTATCACATCTTTTTTCTGATGATATATTGTGCACAGAAAGTAGAGAACACATGGAAGTTATGCTAAAGATGTATGCAAAGATGGGTAAAGAGATGTGGATTAAATTTAGCGAAGAAAAATCAAAAGTAATGAGGATAAATGCTGGGAAAATAGAAGAGAAATAATTTTTACTAGGGGATATAAAATTGAATGTGGTGAATTGGTATAATTGTTTAGATATTGTTTTAAGTAATCAGAGCAATTGCTTGGATGAATGGGAGAAAAAATTAATAAATGAAGCAAAGAAAAGAATGGACTCATAAAGAAATTAACAATGTTTTCATATAATAAATATAATGTAGTGAGAAGTGTATGGAAGGGAGTTGCAGTAGCAGGGTTAATTTATGTTAATGATGTGATATGTGCCCAGTAAATGAGAGTTAGATTACTAGATGCAGAAGTGTGGATAGAAAAGGAGGCAATTCAAGGAGAAGTGGAATGGTCAAGTTTTTGTATGAGAGATGCAAAAAGCAAAATGAAAATGTTTGATAGATTGTAATTTATGGATAATAAGAGACTAGCTAAAATAGTGTTTAATTTGGTTATGAGTAAAGAATAGGAAATAAGATACATGATAAATATAATATAGTATGCAAAGATTTTGATAAAGACTTTTGACAGTATACTTGAACAAAAAGTGGAATGATTGTGTTAGGATAATTGTTGAGTGTAGTGGCAAAGAATGGGATAGAAGTATAGATGCATTAATAAATAATACAGTTTTTGGAGAGATAAAGTACTAGTATAGAGAGTAAAAAAGATTTTATATACATATACAAGTAAACAGAATATAGGATGTGAGTTAATTTATGATAATAGTAAGGAAAGTAGTTTAAAGTTTAAGGCTGGAACAGGATTGTTAGCACCAAAGGAATATACACATAAATAGAAAATTTGGGCAATTTAGTCTTCAAGTTCCTGACTTCGATAAAGGAGACCATAGCGCATCTCATGTTTAGATTTATTATCAGTAATATTAGCATTATAATATATTTATTTCATTAAAAAAAATTTGCTCAGTTATATTCTTTACTGTTTTTTTTATTCAAATAAATTTTTTTAGATAAATTATCTAATAAAATTTGTTCATTTTTAATTACATAATATAAAAGTACATTTAAATTCAAATAAGATGCATGAAAATGTAAATCTAAATTAAATGCAGACATTTGAACTATTTTCAAAAGAAGTATTTTTTTCATTAATCAGTTTTATTATAATCAAAGCATAAATAACAATTATTCTCATTAAATGTCAGCAAATTTAAATCTATTGTTCATAATGTTAAACATTTTGATTAAAATATTTTAGAACAAATTCCAGCACAACATATTCATAACTGTTTGTTAACATTATCAAAACTGATACTACTACTACTACTACTACTACTACTACTACTACTACTACTACTACTACTACTACTACTACTACTACTACTACTACTACTACTACTACTACTACTACTACTACTACTACTACTACTACTACTACTACTACTACTACTACTACTACTACTACTACTACTACTACTACTACTACTATATTATTATTATTATTATTATTATTATTATTATTATTATTATTATTATGTTTCAAAGGATAAACTTTATTGGTATTCTAAAAGGTTATACAAGTTACATTTGACACATAGTTCTTACATACAAATTAGTTTCACAAAACTGCATATGTACAATGATTTGATCAGTAACAGTATGCGTTATCAAACTAGAAGTCTCTAAGAACAAAAAAAGTTCAACAAAATCAATGATGATCATTCAATCATATGATAATATTCAATTAGATATACTTCAATTAAATTAAAGCAGGAATGCATCTAGTTTGTGTCAGTTGGATTTAGAACTGGCACAAGGATCCATGTTAGATATAGTTTTTTTTTTTGTTAGTGCTTTTACATAAGTTCTTGTATATTCCAGGTGTCAATGTACTTAGATTGATCTGTAATCTTCATGTCTCTTTCACATATGGTTTGCAGCTTATTTCTGAATGTGTTTGGATGTCTTCTGGGATTATAATTGTATATGAAATTACACCTTGTACACCATAAAGCATAGAGTAAAAATGTGCAGATTCTTATTTCAGCAAAGATACCCCTTTTAAAAGAGTCAAAAAGGTTTTTCATATTGATTTTTTTAGCCTTGAGTGAAGTGCTAATAATTTTACGAATGTTTTCTAGACTTGAGCATGAGAAAAAAAGGTGGTTTTGTGTCTCCGAGTCCCTATGGCAAAGATTACATATATCATCAATATCTTTATAGTTTCTTTGATATTTCAAAAAGTGTTGTGTAGGTAGCGAGTCTAGATTTATCTTTAGGAGAAAGTCAAAATATTTTGGTTCAAGTGACCATAGTTTGAATTTGCGACATAATTGTTTATTATTAATATGAAGTGGAGTTTGTACATCGTCTTGATTTGGATGTAGAAGTTGATAAACTTCCCAATATTTATATTTGGCTTGTGGTGGTTTAAAGTTAAGAGTGTGAATTGTTATAATGGTGTAAGTAGTGTGTTCAGATATCCTTAGAGAGGAGGTGGTCCATCTGTAGGGGTAATCTTGGCAGCAATTTCTAAATATGGGAATTTGTGTGTACACGTAGATATTATGTTCAATGTTTTTTGTATCCTGAAGACATGTATTGAGTGCAGGCCAAGGCCATTTTGTGAAAGGGGTTTTCTTAGGCGTTTTATTGATATCGAAATAATCTTTTTTCCCCAGAATAATTTTCTGCATAAGGAGTCTATTTTATTTGTAAATGCCTTGGTATAAATGATTGTTGGAGTAAAATAAGAGTTTTTTGTAATCACTAGCATGTTAAGCAAGGCCATTTTTGTATATAGAGAGAGATAGGCTTTGGAGAGTGAATTGACAGTCTTTTCCACTTTCTCTATCAAATTTTTCTGTATGAGCGATCTCATAGGTGAATGTCGTAAATAAAAGTTGAACCCAAGAAATGTGCTTGGTCTACCTTTGAAAACTTTATTAATACTATTACCGGTGAAGATCTGCCATGCACACGATTTCTCCATATTGAATGTTAGCTTGTATTCTTTTGTAAAATTATTAAGTCTCTTAAGAAGTTTGAGAATTTGTTTTTAAGATGATAGAAATATTACTATATCATCCATATATGCGATACATGAGATGTTGTCATTGATGGTGGGCACGTAGATTCCTGAAAATTCAATTTCTATTATTTTTATAAGAGGGTTGATATAGGCAGTGAACAGTAAGGCACTGAGAGGTCAGCCCTGAGGAATGGACTGATGTAGCACTATTGGTGGTGAAGTTTTCCCATTTAGGGAAACATAAATCTCATGGTTTAAAAGCAAGTTAGCAAGCAAGTTTAGATATACGTTTGAAACTGAGTATTTTTGCAGAGTTTTAAGAAGAGTACTGATGAAAATCATGTCAAAAGCAGCTTCAATATCTAGTTGAATAACAACTGGATTGTATTTTTATTATCTCTAACAGTTTTTATGGTTGACTTGAATAGAAAGGCTACCTGTCCTGTTGAGGATTCTTTTTTGGCAAATTGTATTTTTGATAGGTTTGGCAAAATGAATGGCTCTATTTTATCTTTTATCACTGATTCTATTATCTTTATGCCAAGGGAGCACATTGAAATTGGACGTAGGTTAGTGGTGTTTGAGATTAATTGTTTCTTTTTCATAAATGGCACAAGCATAATTTGATTTAAGCCCTGTATTTTATATATGCCTTTAGTGAGGTAGGAGACAAGGTTAAGCATATATTGTGCAGCAATTTTATCAATATGTTTGTATACAAACTTGGGAATTCCATCTATGCCAGGATGACATGAATCTGGCATCGCTTCTATTTTTTTAATGAAATCTTTTAAAGAAATTTTAAATTCATTTTCTGATCTATCTTGTGAAAAGGCCATTAGACTTGGAGAGGATACCCTCTGGAATTTTTCTCTATACAATATGTAAAGCTGCTCCAACATAAAATCTCCATAGACAATTTCAGTTTGAACTTTAATAGCTGCTGGGACTCGCACCTGGGAGGGGTGGCCTAGCACCCATCTAATGAAGTTTCTGGTATATATGTCTGGCTTATTTAAACATAATCTTTTCTTTTAATGGATATATATTCTTTAAGCTAGTTTGTTAACTCTTGATATGTCTTCTTTAAAGCCATCAGACAGGGATGATCGAGATTTGATTGAGATGTGCCAATAATTTTTTTATAGGTATCATCCATAAGCTTTAGTAGTTTTGTTGGGGATGTTGTCGTCCTGGTAAGATGATCAATATTAAATGAAATCAGGTTAGTAAAAGCACACCATGCTTGGACTGGATCCATTGTAATATTCTTCAACTTGTGTAGATATATGTATACTTCTGAAAAAAATATATTCTGGTGTGCGTGATGGTAGTAGAACTCTGATGGTTCTTCCTATATTAATTGTTGTTCTATTATCAAAATTAATTTCGAGTGACACTAAAATAGCTGCATGATCAGAGAGGGGGGAATTCTTTAATTGAATGCATATCATGTTATGTAATGATGACGAATAGAAAACCAGGTCTATAAGTGATGAATGTCTACCATTGTTAAATGACATGGCCTTCTCCGGCAGAAAGCCTCTTCCACTCATCATTGGAAAGGACAGCTGATGTAATCATTTGCTGGTGAAGGTCTGATATGTCATGTTGAAATCTCCCAAAATAATCGTCAGATACATAGCATTTATGAACCTAGAGTTAAGTGTTTGTATAATTCTATTTATAATAGTGGAACCTGGGGGGATATAAACAATTGCTATGTTTAAGGCAATGGCTTTATGAGTGAATGTAATTGTCAGCAAGTGTGCATCAATATGTAGGATTTTGAAAGAACTAAATGGACAGGCTTTATCAATGATAATTCCTTTTTATTATTATTATTATTATTATTATTATTATTATTATTATTATTATTATTATTATTATTATTATTATTATTATTATTATTATTATTATTATTATTATTATTATTATTATTATTATTAAATGTAATATCTGTATAATTTTAATATTTTATGTTATATTTATACTTTTTTTTGTATTTTATTAGTGTTTTTAGTTGTTACATTTAAATTCCTTACTCAAGATTTTTCTTGTATGGAATTTATCTCATTGTATTATACATTTATTGTTTGTTTCATAATAAATAAAATAAATAAATAAATAATAAATAAAATTATTATTATTACTACTACTACTATTATTATTATCATCATCATCATCATTCTTATCATCATCATCATTATTATTATTATTAAAGGCCAAGTTTTCATTCTTACTTTGTTTAACATATGAAAATTTTAAGTAATGTGTTTCATATCATAGGTGATTCGATTAGTCATTTGGTTTTTAAGCTACAATGTTGTTGTTTTTTATAGTTAACAAAAGTAAAATCAGTTCATCCAGCTTTATTTTTCTATAAATTTAATAAGTTATTTCCAAAATTTTTGCAAATAATCCTTGATTATTTTCAAAAAATTACATTACTGCAATTATAATGTGTGTTCATATATAATAATAAAAATAAGAATAGCAATAACAATAATTTGATTTATTATGCTTTTAACAACAAATTGAGTAATCCAATTAGTTTAGCTTTACAAATATTGGTTTACTAATAACTGAAACACAGGCTTATTATATACCTGTGTCTATATATGTAATATATAGGGTATATGAGCACAGATTTTCACACGACCCATCACTCTCATATATGTGTTCAGGTGTATCAGTGTTATGAGATGGTGTGGAGAGTGATGGAGCGTGTGAAGTCTGTGCTCATATACCCTATATATTAAATATTTGTTTACATTAATTTGAAAAAAATCTTGAAATTTCAAACTGAAAATATCCTAAAAATATCTTATTATAAAACAAAGAATTCTAACCATGGCTGAAATTAAAAATAATTATGGTTTCATTTTTACTATAAAATAAATCATTGTTCATTATTATATTAGGAATTATATAAATAGTGCTATAAATATGTACAATTCCCATAAAATAATGTTATAAAATATTACAGCATTCAATATTTTGTTTGTATGGTAAGTTTTATTATATACAGATAATTGCACATCTATGTATCTAAAAATATTTTCACTATATCCTACAGTCTTTCTTTATCTTTTGTATCATTATTCCAAATAACAAGACTATAATTGTGAAGACATAAGTATTAAATAAAATATATAAATACTTGAATATTTATGTCAGAGATTTTTTGATTTAGTTCTTGACCCAATAATTCTACTGCATTTAAGAACAATTTTATTAATGTAACATAAAAACAGACCATTATTATAAAATCAGATTTCTAATTCTTTTGTCCTATTTTTTTTTTCAGGAATAATATTATCATTAATGAAATAAAAAAACTATCTAGAAAACATTAAATGAATCAATGAATATTTTTTACCATTAATCATCAGCTGATTTGTCTTATGCCAAACTATAAAATTATTTTCTGAGCTTTGTATTTTAGATGATCTGATAAACTGTCATTTCTAAAAAACAACTTTATATTATCAACAATTTATAATATATTACAATTGTTAAAAATTTAATAGTTGGTCTATATCCAATATAGTTTGCTATCAGTTATTGACTGTCAAATGAATAGCATGATATTATTAACTACAGAATAAAAGTCACATATTAATCTTGATTGGTTAGAAATTTCTTATGTGCTAGTTGAAAGAAAATAATAAAATAAAATGGCTATAATACATTTGCCTTTAATACTACAGATAGTATTTCCATATAATGTGTGAAATCTATATATCCAGGCATTTATAATTCAATTCTATAATGGATAGAAGTATGGTCAAAAATTGATATTGCAGCTATAAGCAATAAAAAAAACATTGAACCAAATCATATTAAGTAGTAAGGTCTTACAAAATATGGACTACTATGGATTATTATACTCATATTTTACCATTTTGTTATTTTTAGATTTAATCAGGTTACATAAAAATTTGTCTCAATTAGATTTTAGACATAGATGTGATGTTTAAAAATATGGATTTTCTTATTACTTTTTATATAAATGTATTATTTTTATTTGCTTTCATTATATTATTGGATTAAAGTGATTTTAAATATTTTTAGTTATTTTGTTGCATATGAACTATAACTGTATTGATATTTTTTAGCCTTGGTTTTGTACCTTATGCAATTATGTCACAATTTCTGCTTCTGTTACAGATGTATCTAATCTAATCACTATGATCAATATAAACTTATTTTATACATATCTTGGCTAGACATCTAATCATTATTAGGCTAGATTTCTAGATGAGATATGTGTATTCTTGTAGTTAAAATATTTTGACAATGAATTTTAGTTATGATATTCATGATTAGACTCATGCACATATGTTTGCAAATAGTGTTTAGTAGGAAACAAAAAACAAAAAAATGTGGAGCTAATTCTTGTGTCTTTATAACTTTCAATGTAAAATCCTATGTCAAGTATTTCATCATTTCTATATTTTTTTTAAATTGTAATAAGTTATTGTATAACATTTTAATTTAAAATTTTAGTTTTAATTAAAATTTATATTTAAAAAATAATGGAGAATATGTTATTTTAATAATTTGTAATACTATAAAGATATTGTGATAAAATTATCATAAGAGAAGAAACTGGAAAAATGCTTTATCCTTAGCATGTGTCAAAACAAATGCAAAAGTTATTAACACTTTATTTTGTCATAAAAATATAATCATAAAGACCTATGAACTGACTTTTTTTTATTTTTAAGATTTCTTTGAGATATCATGTTAAACACTAATGAACATATCTATAAATTAATATGTTTTATAAATTTCAACATTAGGCTAGTTATAGTTACAATGTTTAGATACTTAAGTTTTTGTTGTATTGGAAATTTTAAAATTAGTAAGAAGTTGTAAGTATAGTAAATGTGATGGGCTTTTTTTTTTGTTTGATTGCTTATCTGTTTCTGGATGACAGTTTTTTCCCAAATTTATAAAAGTATAAGCTAATTAATATAAAATATTCAATGTTATTGTTAAGGATGTTACATTCATTATTCTATCATTATTGTCATACATTTTACATAAAAATATTCCAGTTTTTCTATGAATTTCAAGTATTATATAAAATTTATAAGAATACATTTTCCATATAATAAGATGTTATAGCAGTGACATATTTATTATTGATTGAAAAATACATTATTGCAGAATATTCCCAAGAATTTCTAGAGAGTTAGTTTTAATTTTTTTACTCTCCCTATTACTAATATTTTAACAGTGTTTACTACCTAGTAATTATAATGTGGCAGCTGAACTGTGACCAAAAATATTTCAGAACAATACCATTGTTTATTAGATCATCTCTTTATATTATTAGTTAGATAACAAAATACTCAGTTAATCTAAGTTGATCAGATATGTGTTGATGCATTGAGTGTAAATAGAGTTTTCAATCCTTCAGTTTAGTGTCATCATGAAAATACTTATTTTGAAATTGTCATTTATCTACTTAATAATAATAAATACTTAATTTTTTTTTTTGGATATTGTTAATATTTTTTTTACTTCATTACCGAATGTACAAAATAATATTAATATGCACTGATTTTAAAAAGATGGCAATTGACCACTACTCTATTCTAAGGTAGGCAGGTTTCACAAATGACTGGTTCATCAACAGTTTTTTAATGAGTTTGTTTGTTTATTTATATTTTTCTTCATTTATTTACATTTTGGATAGTTCATGGTGAATGTGTGTATTAGAATAAAATTTTCATTGTTAAACAGACATAAAATATATATTATCAAGATTTATCCTCATGTAATTTATAATACTATTGTAATGATGGTTCATCTTGATTACACTTGTCCTTATGGTGAGTGGAAAATATCAATTTGAATATCATTGTACAGACACTATAAACAGTACACGGAACAATATTAAATGTCAATCTAATAAAAAAATAAAATATTGAAAAATAATAATAGAAGAGTGAAAGAAAAAAACAGTAGATGAATAATCTTATATTAAATTAGCAGTTATTTTGATTGGTGGATTTTATTATTATTGGAAAGAATTTCAATATATCATCACATTTGTTTATTCAAAATAATCATTTATAAGTTTTGATGATCTTATTTTTTTTTTTTTGGTAGTGAGGGCCACATTTCAATATTAATCTGGTCTTCCTTTACTGTAACCATTACCTACCATGATAATCCAAATATATAAATTATTGCCTTTATACACATCATATTTTTGATCTCTTAAAAATCTTAATGATTTATCTGACTTTTTTGAGTCATGTTTATTCTATCCATCATAGGACTTTTAATTTAAAATAGAGACTGATGGTTAAACTAATCTTTCATGATATATTTATCACCAAAATTTAAAAAAAAAATGCAACAATAACCATTATACATGCATTTTTATGTAAAGAAAACTAAAATCAAATTAGATATATCTCAAAATACTAATTGCAAAGGCTATGTATAGTGCTATTCAAAAAATAAAAACATTTGATTAAAACAAATACATTAGCCATGCAATTTACTATTATGAAACACATTATAAGAAGAGAAAAAAATGAAATTCTTATTTTTATATCTATTTGTAATTTGTATTCTATAATATTAGAGACATGGTGGGTATATAATAAATATATTTTTGTAATCTATGTGTTTTTTATCAAAATTGGTTATCTAGCATTATGCTTTGGGATATTTGCTGTATATGTATAAAGCTAAGTTATATTAATTTTTTATCAAATAAAGTAATCTGTTTTAAAATTGTTATTGTTGTTATATTAAATATTTATTTATTTTCTTATTAACACAAACATTTTCATTAAAATTAATACCTGAATTTATAAAATGCAGAATTTAAAATATTTATTTTGAATTCTGCACATTAATTATTTATCATATTTTAAATTTTATAATATTTTAAAATAAAATTTACAATATTAAACTTGTTATAATATGCAAACATATCCATTCAAATATATATAGATAGTATAACTGCAAGGGCATTTAAATATTTAATCATAAAGAAAACTTGTGGAATATCATATTACTATATTTTAACCTGAGGCCTCAATCAGTTTTTAGATCCCAAAGAAATTATGAAGCCCTTATGGAGTGGAATCTCTTATGCATGTATAAGTACCTTTTGTATGTGTCCTATTAATAAAGTAAAGCAACATTCAAAATAATCAGCACTTTCCTTCATGTTATAGATACTGACCACAACACAAATTTTTCTCACTTAATGTAAATATTACATTTACCACCAAAGAAAAATCAGAGAGACCAATCAATGTCAGTTTTGCTACTTCTTTTTTTTCCAATGTTGCAAAACGAAGTACTTAATAACAGATTGTTTTATCAAAAAAAGTCAACTTTAGTATATTTGACAGAAATTTGTTAATGGAATATAATAATAAATATGGATGTAAAAAAAATAAAAGGTGAATAAAAGAAGATATCACATTCACAAATCATGTCCATAATTTGGAATTTTGAAATATTATTAGGTAGCTAGTCAACATTAGGTGGCAGTCTAAATTAACGTTATCCAGTTGAAGAGAAAAAGTTTATTTGCATACTATAAACTAATGCACCAATTATAAAACAATAAAAATTAAGACAGATGACTTTGCAAAAGTTTCATTCTATTGCTATTGCTTAATTTGTGATACATTTTTAACATTTTATCTTTAAAAAACTTTAATCTGGCAAAACAATTGATTAAGTAGGCATTACAAATATTGTTTTACAATAATGAAAATTTTGTACTCTGACAAAATTTAGAATTTTATAGATGGCTCAAAAATATGTCTATATTAATAAACAAAGATTACTATGTACAAGCATGAGGAAGTTAAGCCCGTTTAAGCTAAACAAAAAGAAAAAAACATAAAAAAAATATAATTTTATTACTCATTTACTAGACCAGAGATTACCTAATAATGAACAATATTTGTGTAGTGTAACTCACACTAAAACACTCTCACACAAGGCATTGAATGGTTTTGATCCGATTTTAATACCTTATGGAGTGGTGTGACTATAAACATATAAAAAAGGTTTATGATTTCCAAGATTCACATTTCGTGCTGATGCGGCCACTCATCAGTTAGCCAGATCCCAATCTCTTACACATATTTTTATTACTGTTCAATATATATATATATGTCAAATGTGCTGCTCTCACAACTTTGACACAAATTACTTAATGAGAGTATATTAATAATTTTTATTAGTCATTCACTCACTACTTTATTATTTATTTTTTGCACCAAGTATTTTACAGACGCACACACACACATATATAACATATTTTTACTTACTTTTAAAGTTTCTTTATAAACATTTTATTCACATTCTTAATAGAAGATAAATGCACTTTAAAATTAAATTTATATCTTAATATGCTTTACATGAACAAAATCCAAAGAAAAATTTGCCGGGCTTTTTGAGATAATTCTTGACGGTTTTACAAAATGCTATTTCAATGATTTTTATCAGAAAAAAAAAAATACTCATTGACAAACCCAAATTTTCTTTAAGAACATTGTGGTTGAAAAGCTAATTCGTTGGAAAATCCTTGGGGAAGGCTGTTTCTTATCAGTAATACTTTCTAAAGAAAAAAAAAACTAAATTTGATGCAGGGGTTGTAAAGCTCTTGAAAGCCTTGTAGTTCTAAAAACAAAATTTCCAAATTTAAAATGTTAGCAAAGACTGACTCTAAGCTAAAGCAATTTTCACAGTTTTTTTATATATGAAATTAATTTTAATTTAAAGAACGAAATCATTTATATTATTGGTAGTTTATATAAATAACAATCACAAATATATATTAGTAGTAAAGACAATAACTACTTGCATTATTTTATCTTTAAAAAATAAAGCTTTAAAATAACAAAAAATTCAAATTTTTCCAAAAAAATATCGTAAGAGACGTGTCAGATATTACTTAACACATCTTTATATATATTTATGAAAATCACACACATCTATTTGTATATATTAATATTGTATACATATATACTAACAAACTTTTGATACTCATTGATATATATATAAGCATGGACTCAGATAACGTTAAAATTTCCAGCAACGCTACTTGAGTCACAATGTTCAGATTAAACAGCTGGAAAAAGTCTCCCTCTGTCTTACTATCGTTAAGATGTTAAGTAGTCATAAAATCTAAACAAATGTAAACAACACGCATGTAGCGCAAATGAACCGAGATATTAAGACGTGTAAATAAACAACTTTCTTCTTTGTAAACGTCTACAAGTCAAATTAATTAATATTTTTTACAAATCTTGAAACCTCTCAAATTAACTAGATAAAAGAATTAACAAGTATATAATGTTATATAGAGATTAAATGCAGAAACAAAAACATAATCTCACTTTATATTAGATCTTTCAGTGGAACTACTTATGTAACAAAGTTTAAATTAAACCTCCAAGAATAGTTAACTTATTTCCATCCCTAGTAAGATCGTTAAGTAAAAAAATCAGAATAAAACAATGAATATAAAACTTAAATTAATTAAAAAAAACAAATGACTTTTCATTCTATGTTTATAACATCTGATTAATTAATAACACTTCTATTATAAACTTCTAAACTAATTATATAAGAAAATTAATTACTACATAACATTATACAAAAATCAAATAACTAAAATACAGGCTTATTATATACCTGTATCAATATATGTAACATATAGGGTAAGTCAACAGGCATGTGACGAGAACCTCAGCCTCAGGGTGGCCTTTGAGCGTTCCGTCATCAGATTTTCAATTGGATGGACGGTTGAAGAGTTGGAGATTGAAGCCTGTCCATTAAATTATAAACATTGGCTATCTTAATATATATATATATAACTGAGCACTTATTGCATATATGTGTAGAGATGATAATCTGGACCAACTGATGATTGCTGGTTTAGCATGAAATACAAATATTGGTGATTATTTATCTTTTCACCATATATGTGTTCAAGTGTATCAGTACTATGAGATAGAGTGGTGAGTGGTGGGTCATGTGAAAGTCTGTGCTCACATACCCTATATATTAGAAATTAATATTATAAAATATGAACTTTGACCATATTACTCTATGATTTTACATTAGGTGAGTGCATATATTAATTAATTTTTTGATATAGTTTGTTTGGAAGATTTCTTTTTTTTTTAAAAAAAAAGAATTGGATAATTAATCTGACTTTATCAATTTAAAATTAAAAAAATATTCATTTATGAGCATTAACATCTCAGCTCCTTTAACTTTTATGCTTATTGTTAATATTGTTCAGAATTTCCTGCAGTAGTAAAAAAAAGATTGATGTTTTCTGGTTATTTAAATAAAACTTTATGATTCAAATAGTACTGCTAAAATATTTATTATGAAGTCAGTTCACCTTTTACTATATTTGATTTCAGTATATATATATATATATATATATATATATATATATATATATATATATATATATATATATATATATCTTAACCAGTGCATATAATTGAAGTTATCCATTTAAATCATATTGATGAGAAAACACTTAAAATAGAAAAAAACTGTCCAAGACCAAGAATCAAAGTAAACTGACAGATTGTTGCATCCTTGCATCAGTATGACAGTTTACTTTGACTCTTGGCCTGGGGCTGTTGTTCTAGGTTAAGTGCTTTCTAATTAAGTTGTTCTAAATGAATAACTCCAAGAATTCAAGATTTTCATCTAAATATCCATTAAATATATATATATATATATATATATATATATATATATATATATATATATATATATATATATATATATATATATATATATATATATATATATATAACAAGTCATAAATTTTGTAACTTGGATTTGAGCTTGCATTTAATGTTTTCTAAATGGAGCTTACCAATAACTCTAATCAAGCTTTATTTTATAAGTGCCAAAAGAGGAAGAATTCAAAATCTCTATTGGAAAGATTCTATCTTTAGACCAATTGGTTTTGAGCTTATGGCTCACTACAATGGAGTGCTTGGACTCTAGAAACTAGATCTAAAATACTAACTCAAAAGTCAGCCCTTATAAAACATGTTACCATCAATTTGAAAGCCTGAACTTTTTAGACATGAACTTTTTAGACATGTAAATGACTTCAAATCCAGCCATTTAAAGCAGATAGCTATATAGGTCTGAATTCAGCTCAATTTCACCATATAGTAATAGCTTATGCAATATAGTTTATAAGTTTAAGTTTGATTAGAGCTATTGGTAAGCTCCATCTAGTGATCATATATATATATATGATACTTATTTATATCATATATATATATATATATATATATAATAATATATATATATATGATACTTATTTATCTCACTTTTCAAAATAAGGGGATATTTATAAAATAAATCTATTATCAGATTATAATAATTCTTTATTCTGCTAATAATATATTCAACTTCTCAGTTATATAAAAATATCACATTCCTATCCAAAATTAAATAATTATTATGATCTTTATTATTATTATTATTATTATTATTATTATTATTATTATTATTATTATTATTATTATTATTATTATTATTATTATTATTATTATTAGTATTAGTAGTAGTAGTAGTAGTAGTAGTAGTAGTAGTAGTAGTAGTAGTAGTAGTAGTAGTAGTAGTAGTAGTAGTAGTAGTAGTAGTAGTAGTAGTAGTAGTAGTAGTAGTAGTAGTAGTAGTAGTAGTAGTAGTAGTAGTAGTAGTAGTATTATGGAATCATACTTTATATTTTGTATCCTCACCTCAAGTACATAACTATACTTATACCAATGGTCAATATTATCAAAATTAATACTATCAAATACATATTTATCTTTACAAAATACTTATTTTTTCAAATTATTATAACTATATTATAACAATCTCTTTGTTCAACTGTTGCTTCTGGATTCTAATAAATTATCATTGATCAAGCTTTAAATTAAATAATATTTTATTAAATCTAATTATATATTAATATTAACATCAGTTGTCCAAAAATCACAGAGAAAAGAAAAAATAACCTACAAGCACCATATATTTTTTTATTCCTATAGCATTCCTTCACCATGTGATTTTTAATTTCTAAATCTATATTTACCCATAATGTAAGCTTATACTTATTCTTAGATGATTAGTGGTATAAATTTTATAAATGCACTCTGATAATAAGAAAATGTTTAGAAAAATGCCAAAATAAGAAGACAGAGATTAATAAAAATAGTAATAATAATTTAATGATAACAGATAGGATGTTGTTGTATCTCTTCATTTACAGAAAGAAAAGAATATGATTTGGATAATGCTATATCTGGAGATCAGATGGACACTACAAGTGAGGAAATAGACCAATCATGGTTAGATGAAGAAATAAACCAAGCATCAAATCTAATAAAAAGCAAGAAAAAAAGAAAGTCACAATGCTCCTACAAGAACAGTTCATACTAAGACAATACAGATAGAAAAGGCCAGTATGCAATGGAGCAAGGTGCACAATTTCTGACACTAATCAAGAAGATTAAAAGAGAATTTGAAAGGAAGAAAAGTAAAAAGGATATGTCAAGCCCAACACCCAAACTACAAAAAAATACACAAGGAATAACCTACCTACAACATTAGACACCAATCCAGTTACCCAAATAGGCTTTCAAGATGAAGATGAAGTCCCTCAGGCTACCAATTATGGATTTGAGGATTATCAGGACTCTCATTCTGAGTGTTTTCTCTCTGATGGAGAAGAGAGACCAGATCAAAAACAATTATTTAGTCTAATAATGGGACATCCATGGAAAATAGAATGATTAAACAAGTAGCATATTGGGAGGGAATAAACAAGTAGCCTCCAAGAGATAGAATAGAAATTTGAACCAATTTGTCAAATGTGTGGGAAAGAAGAAGAATCAATTAACCATATCATCATAAGATGCACCAGATTAAATAACCACAGACTATTAATTACAAATTGGACAAGGAACCTAAATGCAAATATCTTATCTATAAGAAATTGTATGGAATATAGTATCTTTGCACAAATTAGACTTTCCGTTCTCTTCAATTACCCACTCTGGTGTCTCAGGTGCAAGATAGTAATGGAGCAAGCAGAAGACTCTAAAGTATACATACTCAAGACAACAATAAACAAAATCAAGAAAAGAGATCATTCAATTGCCCCAAAATACATTTTGGAGTCTAGATGATCATCACTGGACCTGCATTCTGCAAATCAGTCTGAACATTTATAATGTAACTTATCAACAAATATAATTTATGAAATAAATTTATTTAAAAAAAATAGTTTTTTTTATTTTTTTTATCAACAATAATATATTTTAAAAATCACTAATAAAATAATAATTTAACAAAAAAATCAATTTGGCTATAAGCTCATAAAACATTTGTAATGTTATTATATTTTCAACTCAAGTATTAAAATAAATATTTTTATAGTTCAATATACATATGTTTTCTGTAACCCTTTTTACTGATGAATACATAGATTCTATGTATATGCAAAAACTTAAAAGTAAAAGTAGTGAAATATGTAGATGTGTGTCCATATATATTTCGTGTCCATTTTCATAATTATTGCGATTCGATCATTAATGATCTTTTCCATACTTGATAACATTTCTAACTTTCATATATGTACTAGATCATCATTATACCGGCCTGCCAATCCTGATTCCAACCAAGCATTGATTGTGATACTATAGATTTTATATGGGCTTCATTCTTCCTCTTCTACATGCACTACATTTAACAATAACGGACGTTCTATGTTAATGACAGTCATTTTCTATAAATAACTCATAGCTAGCACTTATAATGGTTGGAGTTTAGATGATCATATTTGTTCCTTAATTATAAACATTTTTTTATTAATTTCTCCATATATATATAATCAGAAATTTTGCAACTGATGACAGTATATAAATCTTTTCTTTTTTTTTTTTTTTTTTTTTACTGAAAAGTTTTATATTTTCCCCTTTCATATTAACAACTGCAGAAGAAGTAAAACAATAGTGTAAGCAAAAAAGAAAAAACACAACTATGAAATTTTTATAATTAAGCCTTTCTGAAATGTGACCTAATTTATAAATATTCAACTAATAAAAAAACTTTTTTTTAAAGTTTAACAAACATGAAAGTTATATATATATATATATATATATATAACATGAAAGTTATATATATATATATATATATATATATAATTTTAAATACACACATTTTACATCATTAATTAATTAATAAAAAACAATCTGAAAAACTTTTTACTAAAGTAAATAGGGGGTTTGAACTCAGACTTTCACAAGATTCTCAACTATCCATGCTATCTCATACTGCTGACACACTTTATCATACATATGTCCAAAAGATAAATAATAACCAATATTCGTATTTCGTGCTAAACCAGCATTCGTCAATTGGTCCAGATTATCATCTCCACACATATATACAATCAATGCTCAGCTTATGTTAAGATAGCCAATCTTCAAACTTTAATGGACAGACTTCAATCCACTCCAACTCACAACTCTTCAGTCATCCATTTCATTGAAAATCTGATGATGGAATACTTAAAGCCCACATTGGTCCCAAACTTCTTATCCTAACCATGTTGACCATAAATCACTCTGACTCCTCATATACAGAAGATAATCTATTTACATACATACATGAGGGATAGGTAGACCTTACATTACTATATTTTAATATATGGATTTTTGTCTACAGTGCAGGCTTTTTCATACCTGCACTTGATTATGTAATATATAGAGAGTTTGAATTCAGACTTTCACACAACCTTCAACTATCCATGATATCTTATACTTCTGACACACTTGATCACACACATGTCAAAAAGATAAATAATCACCAATACACATATTTTGTGCTAAATAAGGACTTGTCAATGATTTGTTAATTTTGATTAATCTAAATTTGTAGAGTTCAAACTCATTGCCCATAATATTCAGATACATACCCTCTCACTAAAAATAAAACAAAAATGCTCGTAGGAACTAATCTACTGTAAATCCATTCTTTAATTCATTCTTTTATTGACTCAGTTTACAACATTGGTAAATATGATTACTATTGATTAATTGTGGTGTATTACAAAAATATTCATATGTATTTCAACCTTTACATGCACCATTAACCCTATGACAGAAACATGCAAATATGCACTCTATGCACTCCTAAAAATATCCTAAATAATTTTACAGTGAGAACCAATTTTATAGAAAAATCATGTCAAGATATACGGTGCAAAACCAACCAATGTAGTCAATATAAGAAAGAGTCTGGAAAATTTCTACTGTCTTTCTAAGATAAGAACCTATTTATTATTCTATCAAACAAAAATACTGATCATGGCAGATAACAGTGGCCCAAGATATTTCATCTGATAGACTATAAATTCTTTTAATATATTTTTTAAAACAAAATTGTACATGATTTTAATGTACAACTCTCACCAAATAACACACAGATATCTCACAATGTACACTGACATATTATGATCCCAAACACTCTAGCAAACCCAAAAGAATCAAAACAACCATTACTACACTTCCCCAATTCATGATAGTGAATTTGTATATTCATGTTCAACGGACTTTAAAATGTATGCATTATATGGCCCTTTTAATGTTTTTTTTTTTCTGTTTGTAATACTCATGATCAGTGTCTGTCTAATATCTACTTATAATTTTTTTTCAAACATATATATCTTAAAACATGTCCAGAGGGATCAATAATAAATCAATTATTTTTCTCACATAATTTGAAACTACTCTTTATCTGGTGGTTTTCTCTTAGGTGGTAATGAAAAAACAGAGTTGTCTTCTAAATCATCATCTATTCTCTTTCTTCTCATAAGTAGAACATATAATTGGTTTTCAGAGTTAAACTTCCTCTGATTAAATGCCACTAATTTGAAATTGTAAATTTTGACATCAAATATGTGAGTAAAATTTTTCTGATTGAAGGAGAATCCAGGCTGTAAGATACTTTTCTCCATTACATGAATCAGCCTGCATTGCCTTTACTCATCCTATTTTGTATAGACTCTATCAAGGTTATCCTCAGCTTTGATTCATTTACTAGATTTTCTTTTCCTAATTACTTTATGGTTACAAGATTTTATTTTTTCTCATCTAACTTTTTTTCTACTGGTTTCACTTTATTTTCTTGTTTCATTTGTTGTGGCACCATTTTTTACAATAACAGGTATGATTATTGGGCCTTTTAATTTTTGATTAACTTCTCATTCAAATAATAATTGAATGGAATTCTCATCATTTTCTTTAATAAGTTTTATGGTCTCTGAATTAAGGCTATATTTTGAATTATTTACTTACTATGTTTCTTGGAAGATTATTATTTGCCTATTTCTTTCCTCATATTTTAATAACATTGCATTAAGTGCATCCCATTTTTCATCTATTTTTTTTCTCAGTACTACTTGCTTTTCTCTTTGTACTTCTTGCGGCATCTTCATATTTTGTTTTTGATTCAGCTCACTCTTTATTTTATACCTGTTATCATCTCTTGCTTTTTATCAAACATTTCATCAATATTTTCATCAGTCTTTTCCTGCATATTTGTTATCATCTCTAGGTTTTTGGCAACTTTTCATCAATCTTTTGATGAATTTTTACAATTTTTTTTATTAATCTTTTTACATACTTCTCATAATCTCTACCAGCATTTTGAAATATTGTTGGCTTATTTTCTCAAGAGTTTACAGTGTTTTGGCCCCATCTATTGGTGGTCTTCTATTGGCTCTGTATTGTACTATTGTTCCATCTTTTTAAATTTAGATTGAGTTATCATCTATTATAATTACATTTTATTTTAACTATTTTTATTGATTCTTACTATAAAGAGATATAAAACACTTTCTTTCTTGTTCTATATTATTTTTATACTAAATAAAATAGATGCGAACCAGATAATCCACCAGAAACAACTTACCTATTTACCTAGACATCTTGTCCAATTTACAACTATCACAAACTGATTTATTTATTTCTAATTTATTGGTGACTAGATCTCTTTATGTTTTATTTTATGAAAATAATACCCACTCTTTCTTCTTATTCTATGTAACAAATATCTGAATGCACAATTTAATTTATATTTTACAATTTTCTGACTCTTGTTTCAAGGCTATACTAATTTTATATTATTATTTTATAAAATTATTAAGTAATAAATCCAGATTTAAGCAAAAGATTAAAGTTAATGAAATCGGCCCACATTGATGCAACAAATATATACCGAACTCCGTGTTCAATCATTGCTTCTGACTCTAATAAATTATCATTGATCAATCTTTACAATTAAATAATATTTTACTGAATCTAATTAGATATATGTTTTATTTTAACAACAATTAGCCAAAAGATTATGCCGAAAGGAAAACTTATAACCTACAAGCACCAACCATATTTTTATTCCTCTCTTACCACGTGATTTTTCATTTTTAAATTAATATTTACCCATAATGTTAGCTTTTACTTATTCTTAGATGATTGAGGATATAGATTTTACAAATACACTCTGATAATAACATAAATCTATAGCACAATGCCCCCAATAAAAGATAGAGATTATAAAAAAAATAATATTTTAATTATAACAAATACAATATTGTTTTAAATAGTATCCCTCCATTTACAAAATATTTTCTTTTTTTACCAATAATAATAATAACAACAACAAAAATAATAATAATAATAATAATAATAATAATAATAATAATAATAATAATAATAATAATAATAATAATAATAATAATAATAATAATAATAATAATAATAATAATAACAACAACAAAAATAATAATAATAATAATAATAATAATAATAATAATAATAATAACAACAACAACAACAACATTAATAATAATAATTTCAAATTAAAAAAACACTAGTAACAAAATTATAATATGCATGTAACAAAAAAAAAATCATTATGGCTAAAAGCTCATAAAATAACACAGTTAAGCATAAACAATAAGTAATGTTATTATATTTTCGACTTAATTCTTAAAGTAATTCTTTTTTTTTTAGTTCGATATGCATATATTTGTTGTTATCCTTTGTACTTATGGATATGTAAATTTTATGCACACACAAAGACTTAAGCATAATAGTAGTAAAATACATAAATGTGTGCTATATATATATATAAATGTCACTTTTCATAATTGTTTATTTCCATAATTGATAAAATTTCTATCCATCATATATGCATTACAAAATCATTATATTTATTTGCCAGTCCAGACTTTAATAAAGCATTGCATTTAACAATAATGGACAGACTAGGTAAACATCAGCCATTTTCTGATAAATGACTTAAGGCTAGCATCTATAATTGTGGAAGTTTAGATATTCATATATGTTCTTCAATTATAAACATTATTTCCATTAATTTCTCCATATTTATAATCAGAAATTTTGCAGTTGATGACGATAAATAAAGTTTTTTCTTTTTCTTTTTTTGACAAAAAGTTTTATTTCCTTCCCCAACACATTAACAACAGCAGCAGAAGAAAAAAACCATAGCATCAAAAAAACATACATTTTTATAATTATTTTTTCTGGTATGTGATCTAATTTATAAAAATTGAATTAACAAAATAAGCTTTTTTTTTTGTCAAGCGTTGTTAGCTGGAAGGTCATCGCAGCCACCTTGCAAGCAAGTAGTTGGTTGCAGACGGTTGTGGGTTTGTCTCCCGGCCGATGCTATGACATATGAAACAAAATAAGCTTTTTTTTAAAAAAGTTTAACAAATGTTAAAGTATTGTTAAGTAATATATATATATATATATATATATATATATATATATATATATATATATAATTATGAATACACACACACACATATATATATTTAAAAAAAACAATTTGAAAGTCTTCTTTACTAAAGAAAATGTTCTATTAATTTTTATCAATATAAAAGTTAGAAGAGTTCAAATTCATGTATCATAATATTCAAGAACAACAGCATTATTAGCTTTATTCAACTAAATCTCATAAGTTTTCTGCCTATCACATTTTCTACTGCAATGACCTCTTTTCTTATTAAAAGCATTATGATATCGACTATCTTTTAGTAAAATATAAATTCACTTCATTATAACTGTCATCTTTCTTATTAAGTCTATAATTCTTTTCTACTTTGGAATGATATTATATGAAAGTAATTTATTTTCACAATTATTAAATTCCTGTGGGTACTTATCATTAATAAATATTCTCAAATCTGTTTATCTCTGGCTGGACTAACAATTTACTAATGTTATTAATCTTCTCTATATACTTTTTGTCATTTGTATTAAATATTTTCCTTATTAGTATTATTTTATTCAATATATTATTTGTGAAATAAGTTCTGCTTCATTGATTAGTAGACTTTATAAATGCTTCATGTTCAACTTATTTAAGGTAATAACTTTAATAGCTGAATCTGTCTTAGCTTTCCTAAACGCATATTTTATATTATTACTATTTATATGAGATCGTTTAGTTTTGTGTATAAATTTTTCTTCTAATGCATCCAGTTTATTCTAAAGTTACCTGTTTCAACTTTTAATTAATCAAATCTCATATCCCATTTTTCATCTAACATTTTTAATTTAATATCTTATTTATGCTTGAATTCTTCAAATTTACCATTTGAAACATAAAATTGTTCTTTTTTTTTTACTAAAATCAGATCTCAATTCATCAAATTTGTTATTGGAATCATTTTTTTATATTACTTTAAATCAGCTTTTAATTTTTTTTAATTGCAATTGGGCTTGTGAAAGTTATCCCTTAATTCTATGAACTGACAATCTGACTTATCAAACTTATTTATTATTCAATCTCCAAATTTACTCAAAAGAATTTTTAGAACATTTTGACTGCACATTCAAGTCTTATTTTAACATTACTTTGTTCCAGTGTAGTACATTAATAGAAAATCAGTATATATTTATTTACACAGTGTGTTAAATAAATAACAAGCAAGTATTGTATTATTAACTAATATTTTTCTTTTAACAACATTTGCTTACCAGGCAACTATTGTCAGTTGAAAATCTGCAAATAGAATATAATTTCAAAATAGTTCCATATTTATCCATAACTATTATGCTACAAAGTGTCTACAATTCCTATATTCATTCTGGAATAAGACTATAAATTTCACTTATAGAATACCTTAAGTAATTTTTATAAAAACAACAATTTAAAGTTAAATTATCAAAAATATTTAGCTCATTTTGATACAATTATTTATTATTCATGTCATTTTAGAAAAATGATAACATTATAATTAAATTTTCTATTCCAAATTATATAATATATATATATTGTAACGATCCAAACGAAGTAGGGCACAATATATATATATATATATATATTGTGCCCTTGTCTGTAGGTCATAATAAGGTAGAAAGGTCAATTACTAAAAAATTTTAAATTTTAAGTTATATTTGTATGATATATAAATAATAGTAGGATAATTAAATTTTATAGTACAATTTAAAGCTGAAAATACCTGGTATATAAAAATGTAATAGATTATTTTAAGAGAAAACAGTTAAATAAAGCTTAATTATATCCTTGCTTATGGTTGTAAAAGCTGGCCATATAAAATAATACAGCTATAAATAGTTAAAAGTATATTAATAATTTGAGTATAATATTTTAAAACTAATAAATTAAATAAATGTTATATGCAGTGTATAATTATATTTAATAGTCAAAATTAATAGAGTATATTTTAAAATAAACTTTATGATGGTGAGAATTATATTTAGTTCAACATTTTAAAATTATTTTCCAAATTTTTTAAAAAAAATATCAGTTTTGATAATTTAGACCGAGACGTAAATTAAAAATCATTTGATAAAGTTAGTAAACACGTGACTGTATATTATATACTTTCACACACACACTTGTTAAAATAATAAAAAAGTTTGTGAATTATGAAACTAAATATAATTGCTATCTGTCGTTAAAGTAAAAAATTGAGATATTAAATATTATTTTAATAATTATTTTTTAAAGTTTAAATAATTTTGATAAAACTATAATTGAATTTAAAAAGTACTAGTCTAAATAATATTTAAGACATTACGTCATCAATTCTTCATTTTTAACAGTCTAGTATGTTATAAAACGAAAATGTGTAAATCTGTTCACGCTAAAAAGTCATTAACCAATCAACAGAGGTAAATTAGGAGAC
Source organism: Epiperipatus broadwayi (assembly GCA_028023455.1). NCBI lineage: Eukaryota > Metazoa > Onychophora > Udeonychophora > Euonychophora > Peripatidae > Epiperipatus > Epiperipatus broadwayi. Next base: position 2,811,869 of record JAQFVV010012517.1, on the reverse strand, counting down.
AAAAATATAAGAATTAGACAAAGCGAGGGAGAAGTAATGTGTAAGTGAAAGTAACATATTTTTTAGCTGATAACACCGTAGCTGGAAAAGTGATATAAATTTAAAATTTCGTATTTATTTTAAAAGTTATTTTTAACATATAATATTTTGACTGTATCTATATGGATTGCTAATTTTAAAAGTTATCTTACCAGGATATTTTATTCAAATTTAATCAAAACCCTACAGTAAAGATGGAAGTACAAGGAAAAATACCTAAAAATATTGTTAAGGGAAAAATATTTGGAAAGTACCTTAATACAGCTTTATTTATGCTCAACCAGAAACTTATTATTATCACTCAGAGAAATATAATTGGGACGCTATATGAAAACTTAAAAGAGAAGTTACTTGCTGTCAGGAAAAAATTATGACGCACAAATATTATAAGGCTACTTTAAAGTTATTTTATTCTTCTCTAGGAAAAATTTAATATGCGTTTTATTATAAAGAAAATTATGTAAATGTATAATGAAGAAATAATGTTTATCTTTTTAAAAGAAACATTATAAAAATATAGTACCAGAATTTTAAAAGGAAAGAAAAAAATAGTAGAATATGAAAGTGCTATTATTGTGTTTTATGGAAAAGAACAGAAAACCCTTTCCAAGAGGAATTAGAAAAAATATTATAAAGTATTCAATGGAAGAAATTCTTGATTTGAAAAACATAAAATTAAATTACTTAATGAAAATGGATCCATGGAAACAAAAAATTTTATTAAATATTTAAATAAAAATACCTAGAAGATGCATCGGAAAAGTCGCGCGGGAAAATACTAGCAGACAATATTAGAAGAGAATATCAGAATTAATAATTGTGTTCAATATTATGAAAACCAAGAATTGTCATCTATGAATATTTACTAAACAGAGCAATAATTGTTTTACTTAAAATAGAACATTAAGTGACTAAAGAAGAAATAATATATTTTTTTTAGCTTTAATATGAACGATTTTCAAGCAAGTTCGATAAAGAAGTACCGTAAATATAATTTAAATATTTTTTACTGATTATATTTAAAATATAAAATGCTATGTGAGATTAGGGAAAACATATAAACATAAATTTAGTAATATTAAAATCTAAATATAGTAACTTGATAGAATTATGGAAAATATTGTTTTAAAAATAAAGTGTATGTATGGGAGTCCTATATCCACAAGAATCAATGGGATGGTGAAGCCTACGGAATGCGATCGAGAAGATAAAGATCGTTTGGTAATTTTGATATTTATTTATAATGCATAATGTATTTTTTTAGATCATCTATTGATTAAGAATAATGTGTGAAAGTTTAAATTATATGTACACATTTTATACAACATTTTAAAACATATTATGAGATAGGAGTAATTCTGAATATGCATGCAATAAGTTATTTAAAGTATAATTAATAATATAATTTAACAAAACAATTGTGTGATTCTTTTGAACTTTCATGTTGTAAAGTATTCAGATATTTTAAAATAGTTTGTATATGATAAAATATACGAGGAAAGTAGTAAAAAGATTTTAGAACAGCGGAATAGTTTTGAAATAAATGAATTTTATTATTGTTAGAAAAATGCAGATAGAATTTGTCGGTGTACTGTATAGAAAAATCTTGAGAAATGAGATCGGATAGTGACTTGGTAGTACTAGTAGAGAGGAAACCAAGAGGATGTTTTGTTAAGAAATAAGAAAAATAAAGTATTTGGATCATAGTTAGTTTGTGTGATTTCAGTATAGCTAACTAAGCCCTATGACTGAACACATATAGTTTGGACAGTGTTTTTTGCGTATCTTTAAACTTTTTGATGTTATAATAAAGCTGAAGAAATAGCTTTAGCATCACTCCTATAATAGAGGTTGGTAGACAGATAAAGGTCACTCCTCTATAGTGTCTTTTAATTCACTGTGCCATTATTATCAAGGTTTATGATGAGTAATATTCTACTTATATTTTGATCCTATGCATCTATCTTCGCTATCCTTGTTTCATGAATCTGCATCGTCAGAAAGATATTTTCAAAGAAATAATGAATAAAATAGAATTGAAGATATGTTATCGTTTAAGTAAGAATAGTTTATTTACTGGAATGTATAGAATTGTGTAATTTTAAAAGTGAAAGTACAAAATATCATAAAGAGAGAAAGAATCATATAATACAGTTATAAATTAATTCGGAAATGAATATAAGATTTTTTAAAGAGAAATCTAAACAAAGTTTTTTTTTAAGTGATAATAAAATTTGAATGTTTTAAATAATAATTTAGAAAATAAACATTGCATATTTATTAAGAAAATAAGTCATTAATGTGTAATAAACATATATTTGTGCATGGTATGTTAATAGTTGTAATTATCATCCGAAGTAAGGCTTGAATGAGTATATTAGGATTAATAAACATCGGATAATGAACAATAAAACCTAATACCGAATGTAGAAGAATGTTTAAATTAGTAGGATTCCATACAACCAATATAAAACTAGAATTTTATTGTTTTGTAGAATGTTTAATATGAATGTAATTTTGTAAAATTTATAATTTTAATAATAGTAGGGATACAAAGTGTTAATAATAATTATATAAGAAATGCATTTTGTAACAAGCTAACCATGATAAGAAATCCAATAATAATAATACTATATTTTCTTAAGCATTTAAAAGATAAGAGTTAACTAGAAAAAATAAATAGAAGTTTGATTTCATTTTTATAAACTAGGAAACTAAATTGTGATAGGAGAGTAAGGATATCCAATGTACATAATGTAAAATATTGTTATTTATTGATGTTATTAATAAACTTTGTTGTAGATTTATTTTAAAGTTTTGTGTTCTCATTGTTATTTCTCCACATGGATGCATGATATCACGATACACTTATAATTGAAACAGACATATAGTTTTTGCACAAAAGGTAAACATAAAAGTGTTATAATAATTTTGAGAATTTATTGGTATGTTAAAATTAAAAGATCATAATTTTATATTATTTATTGGTCATAAGTCGGTTGCCACAATATTACATTAAATTATATGCTAATGTTGCCACACGTATTCTGTTGTCAGATTATTAAAATACTACCACGTACGTATTTATTATTTCATTTAGGAAGAAATAAGATTATATTATACTATTATTATTATTATTATTTATTATTGTTAGTTGCTGTGTAGTAGATTATGACAATAAAATTCCCTTTTCATAGTTTACTACCGTAATTTTAAATCAGTTAGTATACAATTTGTGAACCTGAGATTTTATTTTATTTATTTTATTTAATTTTATTTAATTGAGCTAGATTCTTATTACAAAGAATATTAAGACATGATTATTATTTTAATCGTATTGAATAGAGCTTAGAAAGTCGTAAGAATACTATGAGTCATTTGGTATAGTAAAAAGGGGGAATAGTGTTCTTATGCCATTGAGATAGTATCGTGTGGATAATATCTCAATGTAGTCTATCTCGTTCCCCGTGTCGTCACTCCATGTCTCATGAAAATAGTAAATATTTGTTAATTCATTTTAAAAATTGAACTGTATTTGTATTTTTAAAAATTAGATCTAGTAATCATTTTAATTAATGCTGAATATTTTATTTATTTATTTGTTAACTGAGCTAGAACCCGGAATATTTTAAATAGTATATAAATTTATGGAGGACGTGCGGTGGGGGAGGTTAGAATATATATATATATATATATATTATAATGAGCATTAATAGCTCTTAACAAGCTTTTCTCAATATCCCTATCCCCAGATTGGTTAGTGTATATTTATTATTATTCCAACTAAACATGCCAGGTTCGTTACCCTGGCTCCCAATGGTGCACTGATTGACTCACCTGATAAACCTTCCTCCACTCATTTCTACACTTATACCACTCTAATCATCAAAGTGATATGTTTTTCATTTTTCCATATTACATTTTTGGAAAGATGTTGTTTTTTAATATCCCAAATATTGGTAAAATCTTTAAACTTTTATTTTATGAATTATATGAGTTTATATATCTCACTGAACAAACATTATCGATCATAAACATTCTTTCTATTGTGACTATTTGAGAATTTTTCTGTAAGTATATCCATATACTGCAAAATATGCCATCATTTAAATATATTTTTTAAACTTGTCATAATCACTTTCTTTTATCTGACTGACCAGATAAAACCAGATGTAAACTCTTTCTGTTTTTTTTTTTTTTTAAAAAAATGAAATTAAATCGTTCTCCAACTTTTTTTGGTAATCCTTTTTTAAATCTTGTTCTCCAACCTTCATCACCCCATTCACTGTGAAGCCATTTTAACAGTCTACCTGTGATCCTATTCTAAAAATTTAAGTGAGAATATGTTATTAACTCATGCTTTGGCTAGTTATATTTATGAGCATCGGACAAGTCCAATCTCAAGTGCCAATCTTGCTAATTAATAAGAATTATACCCCTCGAAAACAAAATAAAAGGTTTCAGTGGAACTTATTGGGTATCTTATGTATACTAACTCAGTCTCAAGGTCTGTGTCTATCAGGAGAATGGAGCTTAGGTTATCTTAGAAAGAAATGTCATTTATACACTTTTATAATTTTTCTATCCACCATAAGAATATTATTATTATTATTATTATTATTATTATTATTATTATTATTATTATTATTATTATTATTATTATTATTATTATTATTATTATTATTATTATTATTATTATTATTATTATTATTATTATTATTATTATTATTATTATTATTATTATTATTATTATTATTATTATTATTATTATTATTATTATTATTATTATTATTATTATTATTATTATTATTATTATTATTTTCTTTTAAAGATATACAGTCATGGATATCAGTAAGCTTTTATAAATAATAACTCAGAAGTTGTAAGAATATCATAATTCAAATAAATGCATAAGTTATAGCTTAAAATTCTAATATTCATTAATACATGTATATACTAATATCTCAAACATATGACTCATTCATTTTGATACAGATATATAATATCAGTATACACATTCATGAAAGAGTGCAAAAGTAAAATACAGATGTGTTTTCAATAGTAGACTATGTATGTACTAAATAAAATATGTTCAATTGGAAAAATACAAAAATATGAAAAGGTAAAGGAACAAAGTAAAAATTTAAAAAAATTGATCATATGATAATGGCAAAAAAATTTATAAGTCAACCCAGTGCATCATTAAATAATATCTGGAACCCTCTAATTAATTTTGTCCTTAAAAAAAAGTATTAAAAATGGAAGAAAAGTGGAGAAATTATGAGTATTTGAAGCAAACCTCATATATAAATATATTAAATATCTCCTGGTTCTTAGTTAAAGCATTGCTTTGAAAATTTTTATATTGAAGAATCAAAAAGTTTTAAGTTTCTCTCCTATTCTAGTATTGTCACTATTTAGACCAGCAATACCTGAAGAAGAGTACAGAATAATACTACTCAAATTGTTTTATGCACTAACTTGTTTATTATTATCCAAGTTATTTCCATTTGATGAAGTTTAAAATTTTCTAGACATTCAACATTTAATTATGGATGATGGAAAAAGTTCAACATATTATCACATATTTAATTTATTTAATGTTTCTATTGGAAATTTCATTATGTTTGTATATATTTTCACCAATTTATTAATCAACTCTCTCTATAAAGTATGTAAAATCTGGTATATTTTAGTTTTGCTACACTATAAGAACAATATTTTAAAAATTAGGTCATGATAAAGAATCTTTAAGATATAAATTACAATTCCATTTTTAATAAGAAAAATATTAAGAAGACAATTAATTTCCAAAATATGGTATCTAACTTACAACCATGCACACTTACATATTAAAGTTTAAAAGAATAAGTATCACATGATTATAATATTGTGAATATTATATTTGAGTCAACTGTTGTAGTAAAATTGACTTGGATTATGGATTTATAACCTTCAGATATTTAAATAATAGATTTTGTAAAAAAAAAAAAATATTTGTAGAAAGATAAGTTTATTTAAGTTGCAGGTTCAATAATAAAAGTAGTCCTTATGAATGTTAATAGATATTATCTGTAACCAGGATTATATTAAGTAATTCACTGATGATAGGATTTACTTATCTTGTATCTAATAAATATTTTATGTTATTAATTTTTTTTAAAAATGACTGTTTCCTTGTAGCAATTTCATTCGATATACAGATGAGAAAATGTTATCCTTTTTAACCTCATCAAAATATTTTATATTACATGAGCAATCCATAAATAAAAACGTGAAAAAAGTAAACCTTAAAAATAATATTTTTATTGAGGTGGTATTCTCTGCCATCTCATATGTAAATAGATTGTTATCAGTCTCAGGAATTTCAATTATTTTATTGATATAGCCTTAAAATATATAGAATGTGTGTATATTTGTGTATATAATCACTTTTATAAATTTTTACCTTTCTAAAGAACCATCTTTCAAGTTTAATTTATTATTTTATCTGTTAATTGTTTTTTTTTAAGTGTCATAGCATCGTCCAGGACGCAAACCCGCAACCCGGGCAACTGCCTGCTAGTACAAGGCAGTCACGCTGACCTCAAGACCACCAATGCAAGACATCTGATAATTGTTCTGGCAAAATATTTAATCTTTAAGTATATGGTTCCTTTTGTATTTGTGTATTTTTAATTACTAAAAATAAAGAAAAGAAGAAAGATTTGTAAATCAAGCTCTGTTGTTGGGGATTAAAGTAGATACAAAAAAAATGATAATGAAAAAAAACATATCAAGGAGTAGCCATTGTGTCTTTGCATAATCATGCAGGATAGTTCAAAAGAAAATAGTATTTTTTTTAAATTACAGGAATCAAAATAAACAAAAGAATGAAGACTTTCGTTTGTGAGAGTTTCCAAAAATAGCCATAAGATACAAAACCAAATTAAATGGAAAAATAATTGAATGTGCAGGCGGGGGTAAAAATGAAAAAGAAAACAACTATAAATTGGATTTTTTTTTCTTGAAAAGATTAATCTAGAGGACGTAAAGTCATGAAGATCAATTAAGAAAAGAAAAAGAAAGCTAAAATGTCATATGGCTAGTCTTCGGAATTTCTACTGGGGGATTCTACCCCAATGCTTTTCCTAAATGTCTTCTAAGAATTCATTGTATTCATAATGACAGAGGTCAATTAGCTCACCAAGTCTATAATATGGTAACAGAATATAACCATCTAAATTCTCACCAGAACTGTACAAGAAAAATTAAATTTAAATCTTGATTGGAACACCAGGAAATGATTGAGGCATTCTCATCCCCATACATTCATTGAATCAGATGGTCAATGCCAACTTCAGCATCTTTAAAAGTGTGATAAAGGAAACAGGTACATAAAAACTGTTGTCTTAAAAGTATTAAATTTTATTACATTTAGTGCACAAGATTCAATTAGTGACTCTTTAAAATGTAACAAACTATAGACATGGGGACAACCTATCTACAACAGGGTTCAATATGTATTTAAATATCTTATTTATATCTTTGATGCTAGAATTATTGTCATATTAACATTTCACTTTATTATTAATGTCCTTTGTGTAACTTTTATGATTTTATGATTGTGGGCATGTGTATCATATGCCAAGCACTTTTGATTCAGACTGATCTTAAGTAAGGTGAAGAGTAGTCAGTTTTACAAAAAACTATAAAGGGTTAATGTGGTCATAAAAACATGAAGATCATTGTGGTCATATTAATGTTGTTAGTTAAAATTGAATAACATTTTAATTAAAGGTAGAGGTTTTGGGCATAGGCAATAATTAACCACTAACTAATGTATCTGCTTGTTATTAGCAATCCTATTTAGGTGAGATTCCAATGCTAAACTTGGATCTGCACTGATCCATGGGTAATTGCCAAGCATATATCCTCAGGATAAAAACAAGATATTGATGTTATTCAATGCATATTTATATAATAGGAATATGAAAGAATGCTAATTAGGAAGCCAATTTAAAAATCATGTCTGAATACATATGTATTGCACATACTGTGAAAAGCTTAATAAAGATTAATGTTAAATAAAATTTCCTTGCATATTTATTTGAGTTCATTTCAATGATTTTCAATCAATAGATTCTGGTTATAGAAATGGTGATGAAGGTGTATGTGCCTGTTACCAGTTACTTTGGGTTTAATGATGATGTTACTAACTAAATAAACATTAAGACCTGAGAATAATTGTCTTGGTCTAGTACTAGATGATCTGACTAGTGGTGCCCTTGTACAAATTATTCAATCAGAGTGACTGTTAAGAGAAATTGCAGAAAGCAAACAGTTTGTTCCGTGACATTATACTATTGATGATGAATATTGTTGTTTTTATTTTATGGAGTATACCATTAAATCTTGAGATAAAAAGGTGTTTTTATAAATTCAAGTCATCTTACAGGTTGTAAAAGAACATAGTTGTATCAATCCAAATAACAAAAAAGCTATCAAAAAATCATAGATGAAAATTAAATTTGTACATCTTCTCTGTCCAACATTTCATATTTCCTGTGGGTTTCTATGACTTTCTACCAGCCAATAAAATCACATATAACAAACTGTAAAATTTTTTTTTGATTTTACATCAAAATATTAACTAATGAGTTCTTTAAGGATTATCGTTTCATGGTTCATGAACACCATTCATTATCTGAATGCAGAGCCATGTAGCAGCTTGCCTAAGAAATATTCAAATCTCAATACTTTAATGTACTAAACTTCAGTTTATTTAGGTATGAAGTGTAAAGTGAATATGTTATGCTCTTGTAATAATTATTAAACTTTTAAACATGATCATTAATTTATATAATACTGAATTTTAAATAACTACATATTAAAATTTTACATATTAATCAATAATTACTTATATAGTAAATGAATATGCTTATGATAATCTAAAAAATTAGATAAACAAATTATACTTCCAATAACTTTACACTAAATTAATTTACTGTAACATTTAAAAGTTTACTTTTTCAAAAGACAGCACTTTATTTATTTTATGCATTACGATCTATTTAGTATGAAGCTTGATACATAAAAGAAAATATACATTCTTTTGGATAAATATATCATGGGTAATGTCTATATTCATTTTCTCTCATTATCAACAAATTGAAATGAAAAGTTGTTAATAGTTTAGCTCTTCCAATATACATTTTGCAATGATTGTACAGTCGTTGTAATAATAAACTTTATCAAAATCAATCAGAAACTAAAAGAAAAACTTTTATAAATTTTGATCATTTAAAACATTCTAAATACAATCTCTGATACATTTGTAGAGTCTATTAAGTTCTTTTTTATCAATATTAATCATTTTAATATAAAAACTCTCGTAAAAATCACGAACATATACGGTTTTTATAAATACTATAAGAGTTTCATTTAATTTTAAAAAATCAAATATTTTTTAATTTAAAATAATCAAATATCTGTCATTTAAAAAAATGACATTAGTTACGGTTAAAAACACATAGAGAAATAAAATACTCTTACCTGCTGTAGGAACAGTTAGAGTTCTTAATGAACTACGTCTTCTCTCCCTGCTCTGTCTAAAAAAGTTACCAGCTTTAATTGGTTTATTAGTGGAAACAAAATTATTATAACAATCAATATTCTACTTTTACTGGCAACAAAAATACATAGGTAAGAAGTATAATGTTATTGGTATAATTTTGTCTGAGTAGATAGATGGATGGATGGATAGATAGATAGATAGATAGATAGATAGATAGATAGATAGATAGATAGATAGATAGATAGATAGATAGATAGATAGATAGATAGATAGATAGATAGATAGATAGATAGATAGATAGATAGATAGATAGATAGATAGATAGATAGATAGATAGATAGATAGATAGATGTATGGATAGATAGATAGTATAGATAGATAGATAGATAGATAGATAGATAGATTGATAGATAGATAGATAGATAGATAGATAGATAGATAGATAGATAGATAGATAGATAGATAGATAGATAGATAGATAGATAGATAGATAGATAGATAGATAGATAGATAGATAGATAGATAGATAGATAGATAGATAGATAGATAGATAGATAGATAGATAGATAGATAGATAGATAGATAGATAGATAGATAGATAGATAGATAGATAGATAGATAGATAGATAGATAGATAGATAGATAGATAGATAGATAGATAGATAGATAGCAAAAGTATATATATAGATATTTAGGTTGATATATAGATAGTAGATTAATAGATAGATAAGTATATAGATAGGTAAATAGATAGATAGCTAAAAAGATAGATAGAGATACATTACTCATTAATCAATTTTTTGTGGAACTGCTAATGAAACTTCATTTTATTCAGCTTGAATTAAATTTTTACAAGGCAAAGAGAAATATTCATTTCAATAGTGCGATAAACAAACTATTCTGATGTAATAAATTATATTATTAACCAAATATATTATTTTTATATTAGCATATATATATATATATATATATATATATATATATATATATATATATATATATATAATGTTTATACTAAACATCATTAAAACAGGCAAAACTTTCCATGCAATAGAAATAATAGTTATGAGCAAGTATAAGAAATGGTGATTATGTGATTTTTAGTAATATAAACACCATTAAATTGTACGTAAAAAACTTATCCCTATACTTATGTGAATATGTTTTACAAAACTAATGTTTTAAAAAAATTAATGTTCTTAGTTTTTAGTAGAGCTTAATGCATTTTTGGTAATAAGCATCATAATCATATCTATTTTTACAATACAACCTGATTTACATATTCCAGTACTTTAAAAGTTGGATGCTGCTTGTTTTTTTATTAACAAAATTTTTGTTGTTTTCAATAAATCTTGCCTCTTTGACTTGTTTTCTGTCATCTTGCTCTAAGAACATCAGAGTAGCAATTTATGGTTGAATAGCATCAATATTGCCTTTCAATGTCTAAGAATACAAACATATGGGCTGAATTTTCTTTTGTCTATATGCATAAATATTTAGGCAGCTTTATTTTTGTTGAAATTTTGGTTTGAGATTGTAGTATATAGCATTACATACTGGGTCACTACATAGGACAGCATATAATACTTGTGGAAATTTTTTCTTGATAGTTCATGTTCTAAAGAACACATTAAAATTTTTGATTGCATACATTTTTTTTTATTTTTGTTATAATACCTCTAATATAATGTCTGATTAACAATGATTTGTTATATTTGCATGTAGTATTCCATTTTGTTTTTAAATTGAAATTTATGAATACTTTGTACAATGTATTTTATTGTATCCTATGTTAACTATATATATATATATATATATATATATATATATATATATATATTGTACCAGTCTATACTCCCTGCGGAATTCTTTTCCTAATCTTGCACTGAGCATGAAGTGATTCAACAAATAAAAAAATGGATATCAATCTAGCCGATTGTCTGTACTCATGTATATTGGTACTTCCAGATAAATTGATAGAAAAAGTGGATTGACAGGACTCTTCCAGTTAAAAACACCCTTTAGTTGATATATTATTTGAATGCCCAAATATTTGAAAAATCTATTTACAAAATAGACTTTTGCACACCACTTCTAGAAAAGAATCAAAAAATGAATTTTTTACCCTCCTAGAAGGATGTGCAATACCATATGTTCAGCAGAGCATAAGAATAAGATTTAACACCCCAGTAGAGTGATATCCCTTTGTGGCTAGCTCAGTCACCCTACAATCTAGGGTCTTCAAATGGGTAAGTTAAATGATTATTATAGGTACATGGTTGATAAAGAAAGAATACACTTTTATCAATATCAATAATAATCCAAAAACGAAACAAGTTTAATATTATGATTGAATATTTATTTAATCCCAAATACCCACCACCATTTCATATTAATGATGATATAATAAAAAAATACTAAATAATTAATGATCGCAAACCCATATATATATATATATATATATATATATATATGGGTATGCGATCGAATATATATATATATATATATATATATATATATATTCGAGGCATTGAAATAGATCAAATACAATTTTAAATAAGAAAATAATAAATCCCTAAAGCTATTTACAATGTTTATAAGTAATGGAAGTGGTCTGAGCTCCTTTTACCCAATAGAAATAAATTTTACTTTGTATGATTTGATATACAGATATGAGATTTTCCGTCATACAGGCATGCACTTTTACTCAGTGCTTTAAAACCCTTTTATTGATAGCAATAATAATAATAATAATAATAATAATAATAATAATAATAATAATAATAATAATAATAATAATAATAATAATAATAATAATAATAATAATAATAATAATAATAATAATAATAATAATAATAATAATAATAATAATAATAATAATAATAATAATAATAATAATAATAATAATAATAATAATAAAAACTATGCATACATATATTTGCATTATGAGATATTTCAAGAATTTCGTATTTTTCAACAAGTCAACAAGGTTGCATTGGCTCAGATACTATATCGTACTCACCATAAGGTACTGTATCTATTTCCCTCTGGCTATAGATAAATTCCTGTACATGTATATACGTGCAGCACAATTATACACTTACTATTACTTTAAATATAAAGTTATTAGAGTACTTGCTTACAGGGAATCTATAATAGATCAATCCCTTCTTGCACGCATCATAAGGTGCAGCAGTGACAAAAAAATAACTTAAAAAGGATATACGGTTAAATACATTTTTAGATATTCAGCATGAGATATCGTATTTACCGAATATTATAAGCGTATGTGCGCATATACATACATGTATATCCGTATATGACAAATTCCAGGAGTAACAACAAGAGGAAAATGAATAGCAACAACAAACAATAATCTCATTTCAATCTTTGTTGAAAATACTAGAATTTGAAATAGAAAAATTGACTCCAAGAATTTAAGTAAAAGCTTTATCATTTATGCCCGTATTAACCGTAAATTCATATACATATGCGAGAGACTCTCTCTCTTTTTTAAATGGTTAATAATAATAACAAAAAATAATATATCTAATCAGAAATATCAAAGTTAATTATTTCAATATTAATAAATATCTTAAAATAAACTTATATCTGTGTCTTCATTCTTCTCCTCTGGGCTCTTGAGTGGGCTTCAAGTTAACTGGCTGTGTGGTGAAGAATTCATCCATTGAGCAAGGTGGCATTTGTCATCATCATGGGTGGCAGGAATCGGCATGGTCACATCTTGGTGGCTTGGGACAGAGAAAGGCGGTGCACCGGCTAGTTGTCTACCCCATGGTCATTTTGCTGGAATCTCTAGTATATTGCTTCATATCTTGTTTTTTTTATATAACTAATAATAATTAGGAATATTAATAAATTTTCATAAGCTGCCTCCAGTGGTTACTCGAATCCACAAAAGACAAGAGTTCTAAAAAGTACTGTATAATGGATTTGTTCTTAAGAATGTCACCAATAGTCCTATTCGTAAATGAATCTCTAAGTAGCTGGTTGCTTGGAGAATTCTGGAGCCACAAAAGTGAATGACCTGCCCAGAATGACTGCCAAAGAAAGAATGAATCCCAGAGCACTATCAATCCCAACAATAAGAACCAATTCAGATATCCCTCTGAGAAGAATGAATCTGCCAATCCTTTTAATTTACCTTATCACTTAGATTGAAAATATTCCTTTATATTTTTCTGATTAAATTCTACATTTTAAGTTTGACATCCATCTTGAATAACCCAGACCACTTGCTTACAAAATCAATTCAAAAGAATTTTTTAAAGAGATAACAGTTTAATTATAGCATTATCAAACCTTTTGCTTTTGATCAGATGTTTGCAAAAGCAATTAACATTACTTGCTTATGGAATAAAATTACAATCTTTAGAAAAGTAATTAAAAAAAATATACAAGTATGTTCCAAAATAAAAAAAAAGCAATTACATATAATAACATATCATAAAAATATACAAAAAGGAAAAGCAAAAATAAAAAAATACATGAGTTTATTATACATGTACAATATTTAAATTTGTGTGTGTGGTTATTCTACTGTTCAGACCGAACCTCCATTATTAATCTAGCACATTTTTATATTTGTTGTGCTTAATACAGACTTTGTGCAAGGCCATTTGATAATGCCTGGCACAATATATATATATATATATATATATATATATATACAGTATCGACCTATATATATATATATATATATATATATATATATAGGTTGTGCTAAAAAGCTTTGAAGCATTTTAGATTATATGGCAACAGTATTTTGAAATAGTATATTCTTCCTCTCATATCTGATTTACCTATTTTCTCCATAACTTTATCTATGCCAGATTTAACCCATTATGGGTACTTATACACGGATCTTAACACAGTTATATATATATATATATATAGCTGTTTATTTGCTTATATATATATATATATATATATATATATATAAGCAAATAAACAGCTGTAAATTAAATGATAAAATACCAGATAGGTGCTAATGGATTCTTGATCAGTAATTGTTAATGGCAAGATGTTCTAATCCTAAAATCATATAAATAGGCCATATTTCAGGTTGTCATAGATATATGTTATAAATCTAAATAAGCAGTGTCACCAGCCACCATGCCAGTTTGATTTTTGATATAGCTGATTTGAAGGGTGTTAGATTTGTCATTTTCCTGAAGGAAGATAGCAATCTTTGGTCCTGTTCTACATGTCTAACAGCCCATCATCATCATTGAAGAGTTGGGGAAACCTTCTGTCTAACAGGCTGCTGCAAAAAAGCATTCTTCTAACCATACAGCTTATCTAGAAATTGAGAGGGCTTCAATACCATCTACACAATGTGACTAAATTGATGGCTGCAATGAAGAAGATTGGTAATTTTTTTTGTAAAATATAGCAGAGCTCTTAGTCAATATCTGAATCTTTAAACCTTAATATTTAAAGCTAGCTAAATGTTAACTGAATGTTCAAATCTAACCTTATAAACATATTTAAAGTCTTTATCAGTCTACCTAATATTAAATCTGTTAACTTTTATTTTAGTATTTTAATTATGATGACAGTAATCAGTTGTTTATCTAAATTTCTGTATTACTGTGATTATACCTATATATCTCATTGTTCTTTTTTTATTTTCTATAAAACTTTTAATATATATTTCATAATATGCCAAGTATTTCAAAATAGTGAGCACTAATCTTAATAAATTTTTAACAGAAGTACAGTTATTAATATTTTCATTTTAACATTTTATTAATATTATTTGGCCCATCATAGCACTATTTAGAAATTGTATTATGTCAGATAATAACTAATCACTCTACCATTATTATTATTGATTGATTTAAATTTATATGATATTTTGTTATTTGTGGTTTGCATTGTCAAATTTATACTTTGTAGTTTTTTTATATCTATTATTTACAAATAATAGACTAGCCTTTGAGATCATGATAAAGTATATTTCTTGATTTATTAATTGCCACTAAATATACTTTCCCTTCCTTAATTAATAATTAAAGATGCAGATCAAGTATAGTAAATTAGATTTATAATTTAGTTTTAAGCTTTTTTTAATTAGAATAATTATAATCCTATCTTAAGAACTGGATTCTGTTAAAGATAAAAGCTATCTGTTTTAGGTGCCAGTAGTTTTAAATATGCATATTTGTCTTCTATTTATGTGTTGTGAGTGCCTTTTTACAAAGTACACACTTATAAAATTTATGTCTTGCTGCACCTCTTCTAATGGGCTCATGGTATCAGGCTAATCCCATATTCTTAATTCAGGCAAGGCTATTTTTATTAGAATTAGATTATGAGGGTCCATTCCATTTTCATAAAGCCTATCTGAGTCCCTAACTTTATATGTTAATATTTTAATAGTAGCATGCTATCTATATTTAGGGCACCACACATTAAGTTGTGAAAGCCAATCAATAAGTACCCACTCACATTGTGAACTTATTTATTAATATATTATTCAGCATCATAACATATATATGTGGATCTTGAGTAGACAGATATTTGTTTTACTTAAATGACTATTCACCATTAGTCTGAAACCCAAACCTTAGGTAAGTAGGCTGAATCTGCATCACCTTTGAGCTTAATTATTTACATTTTTTTAATATATATAAATAGCAGCTATATGAAGGCTGTGATGAATAATCTATCCTAGGCTAGAAAATGTACTTATAAATTAGCAAATCATGATAAAATAATAGGCTTATCTTATAACTATTATAGGCATAAATCTTGTTAACTGCACATACTCATCCCCATTTAAATATGTAGATGAAATCGCTGTAATGATTTTGTTTTATCCATGATGCAATGCATTGATCCCACATATTTAATATTATAGCACTGTCATTTTTGTTTTGCTTGATTTTATTTTTTTGCATTAATAAACATATTTAAAATATAAAACTCATTTAATATCTTTGTTGTTCACATACTCATTCCAATTACTTTATATATATATATATATATATATATATATATATATATATATATATATATATATAGAAAAGGGCACAATATATATATATATATATATGCATTATGGTTAATTATTGATATTAACTTTAGTTTTAAGTGATTAGCATGTTAAACAGTTATTTTAACCCTTTTAGTTAAATTTTTGGTCTGTTTCTGAATCATGTTTCTTCCTGTTCAGATCCCGCTCGTACAAGAAATTGAAACCCATGTGCACCCTCAGAAATATCATTCATAAGGTGATAAATCATAGAGTACAGGTGAATGAGTGGTAACTTGGTCAGATTTTGGATTTCCTCATCTGATTTTGGTCAGCTTTGATAAATCGTACCTGGACTCTGGATTTTGTTACATGAATGTACAAATCTGACTGTTACAATTTAAAATTGTGGTTGAATTCCTCTTCTGATTTCTATGAATTTGACAGTCATGCTAATATCAAGAGAGTTTTTATTTCTGTTAATAATTAGATACAAGAATTTTAGTTATATGCAAATCTCAAATCATAACAAATATGTTAAGACATTTATATTCAGAAACATCTATACAGTGAATGAGAAAAAAATGAGGATGTCATTGGGAAGTACAAAATTCTTGGACCTAATTATTAACAGAAATAAAAACTTTTTGATTAAAGAATGGCTGTCAAAACCATAAAAATAGTGTTGTGATGCACTTACACTTAAATATTATGATGGCACAAGACTTGAAAAGCTTTTTGCATTAACAGTACCATTTTTGCAAATGTGAAGCTGATATAAATTACAATCTTGAAATATATAAATATATTGAGATGGTTATATATCTCATGACATACAATAACACCGTAGTGTGTGCATGTATATTTATATCTAAAGTTGAAAGGAAAAGTACAATAAACACAAATAAATTGTCGAGAATAATTTTTATATTACACTTGAATAAGAGTTAATCATTAAATAATTTTGAATTTTATAAACAAATTATTATAAATTGAACATTTAAAAAGGTCTAATTAATATTTTGTTAATTCTGTTTTTGAAAGTAAAACAAGCATGTTTTATGTTACAATAGATATAATGGTAATTACAAAATTTCATTATCTAATTTGATTAAAACATTTTTACTTAAAATTTGACAATATATTTAGGTATTTTTGAAAGGATTAATATGAATTAAAAAGTGCCATTAACGTTTTCAATCATTACAAAAAAAAATTAATTTTAATTATTGTGATTTTATAATTTCACCCATGACTATAAAATGATTGAAAAAAAAATAAGTTTTTTAGAGTTTTACAGATTATCACAGCATGATTATTATGAATATATAACTGAAGGTGTAAAAGACAAATCAGATGTTGCTGCTATTGTCACAATGGTAGAGTATGTATTTACATAGATATAAATGTCTTGCATTTCTGTGTTCCATAGCCCATAAAATATATTAGATGCATAGTATTTCTAAAGTCCATCAAATAAGAGTCTAAATGCAGCTGATTGGACACCATCAGTTACTTGGTTTATATATTTCCTGAAGATGATAATAAAAAACAGTTTACGGTTTTAAAAAGGACCAGCTTATCAAAAGATTAGCATGCTATATGTGTAATTTTATCAATATGCAAAGAAGCACAGTCAATGGTACTGTTTTGTGTACACAAAACACTTGCAGATATCAACTGATTTTAAAGAGAAATAATTTTGGCCAATTATTTAACTAAAACTAGAATAATAAAAAATAATTATAAATGACCATTTTCAGTTTTATTTATTAAATGTAATATGCAGATTTTCATTAGTAAAAATGACAATTGTTAAAATCTTAAATTTAAAAGTAAAACAACATCTAAATACAAAGAATTGATTCATAAGTAATTTTATTTTAAAATTTAAAAAAAAAAGTAAACTCCAAAAATATTTTTATTTTAAGTAAAAGAACTTGCAGTAGTATTTTAATAACATTTGCAATTAAATAAGAGTAAAGTGAAAAAAATTGAATATATATGTATATATGCAAATTTATAAATAAATATTTAAAAATACAGTATTTAAAAGCTTATAAAAATATATGTATAACCATCACTTAGGAGCACTTTCAACCAACTTGTGGCTTTGTCAACTATCACATTTAAAATGTCAGCTTTCCCATAATTCTATGATTTTTTTACATTTAAAATGTCAGCTTTCCCATAATTCTATGATATCAACTTTTCCATAATTCTGTGATTTAATGTTTGCATTAAGATCACAGAATTATGGGAAAGTTGACATCATAGAATTATGGGAAAGCTGACATTTTAAATGTGATAGTTGACAAAGCCACAAGTTGGTTGAAAGTGCTCCTAAGTGACGGTTATACATATATTTTTATAAGCTTTTAAATACTGTATTTTTAAATATTTATTTATAAATTTGCGTATATTATTTTGAAGAAATGCAGACATCAATTTATATATATATAAGGTAAAAGAAAAACTTTTTTACCATTATAATAAAATTAATTAATTAATCCCTTTGGTGCATACTATCATTGTTTTATACATATTCATATGTATGTGTGAATTTTATGTATATTTTTAATATGGAATTCATTGTACATTGAGAAAATAATATAATTTATTAGGTTCATTTTTTTAATTAGCACCAGTGTGTGCACACATTTCTATGTTAAATCAGTCATTAATTATATATTATAAAAATAAATTTCATTTATAGGTTTATGTTAATTCAAATATATTCATATATTATTATATCACACATCTGTATGCTTATATTTAGATGCAATTTTATATAAACCCATTATGAGGTATTTTTAAATCACAATGTGACAAATTATTGTATTAAACAAAAATCAGAATGCTGAATTCATATTTATGGCATACTCAGCAGAAATTAATTTTATTTTCTTATTTCTAATTAATACATTTGTTTCATTGTTTAAATTATTCCATGAATTTATTTAATCCTAAAATACATATATATTATACATCCTGTTCACAGTAACAGATATGATGTTTTTGTTCATTGAGCTGGATTTGTGAATAAGTCTGTTATATAAAAAGAATTTAGTTTTAGTGTTATAGACATCAGAATGATAATGATGGATAGTACAAAGGGGATATTCTTTAAAGTCAATGCATTATATTTTGATTTAATTATTTATTTAGAAATTAAGTTTATAGTTGGAAAGCACAATAATAGTACTAAGTTGCCAGAGCACTGATGATGATCAGCATGTTTTAGTATCCTAGAATAATTTTTTTTTTTAATTTTTACATTTTTATTGATTTTCACTTAAGTTTGTGCATTCAATTTATTTTCAAAATAATCTGTCCAAAGCTAGCAAGGACTAAATAATTACCTTGGTTTATAGTAGACTCATTTCAAATCCAGTCACAAGATTGAACTGTTGATTTATTTTTATTGTTGATCATTATTAATGATGAATGATTATTGCTTTTGTGTAATGTTTAATTAATAATGTTTTTGTAGATCTTTTAGGATCATTCCTCATATAATTTTATATTCAACTTTATATTTTGATTCAGAGTTGATGATGATGGACTCCCATAATCCAATGTTTACCCTGACTCCATACCATTGCAATTTATATATAAATATATACCCAGTTAACATTAGTTACAAGAAAGAAACATTATATAATTGATAAAAAAAATTAACTTACAAACAAAATAAATATTACAAGGCAAAGTCTAAAACAAATCATGGATAAAAATACCTTATATTTTACATATTACAACAAAAATAAGGAATAAATGCAATCAAAAATTTAAAATATGATTCAGCACATGAATTAATCTAAATATGTTAACAAGTAACTCTAAAAAAATCAATAAAGAAGACTTTTGACAAATAGTATATGCAGACTAATGTAATGATACAGATGCAATGATATATATATATATATATATATATATATATATATATATATATATATATATATATATATATATATATATATATATATATATATATATATATATAATGATAAAATCTTGAACCAACATGTTCAACTAGAAAAAACAGCATAATTATTTATATAAAGGATAAATGAAAATCTAACACATAGGTCTGAAATTTTCAACTATGAAAGAGAACACAATTATGGTTTTCACCCACAAAGAGATAACTTGATCAGTTTGGAGTAAAATGACAAAAACAAAAGTCAAAGAGGCATAGTATATCATCAACAACAACATCATTAATAAAACATCAAAAACACCCAGCTTTCAAATTATTGGATTAAATCAATATGCTTTGCATATTAATAAAGTCAAATATATAGCTGCCATTAGATTTAATAAAAAGTGCTGTAATTATGATGCTCAACTCTTACTGTATTTACATATATATATATATATGTGTGTGTGTGTGTGTGTGTGTGTTAAAACGAAGATTTGCACGGGTTAAATATATAAAATACATATTTTGCGGGTTCATCCATGTTAAAAACTTTTAATTTTAATATACTGACGTTTTGACTTGGTCACACAAGCCATCCACAGAGTTATAAAAGGTAGAAAGACGGTTGTAGAGGCGCTACAATCACTGATTTGAATAAAATGTTAAAATTCCACCAATAGCAAAAAATGTTAAATTTAGGAATGTTTTTAAAAAAAATTCTTTCCAAATAGGAGGAAGTTTGCATGTATCATCTCGCTTATTGATACAATCTGACCTTTTAAGTATCTCAATGGCTTCTCTAATTTTGCATTGGTAGAAATTATCACATCTGGATATGATCCTGGTACTAGAAAAATCAATTTTATGACCTGAATCTATAATGTGAAGTGAGAGTGCTGATGATGATGAGTGTTGTTTAACTGCATTAGCATGTTGATCTCTCCTAATACTGATGCGACGATTACTCATACCTATGTAAGAAGCTTTATAATTTTTACATGAGATTTGATAGACACCATGAGATTCAAGAGAGATTGAATCCTTAGGCTTGGTTATTATATTGCTGATCTTTTGATGAGCAGAAAATGCTGTATCTATGTTATAGCATTTTAATATATGTCTGATACTGTCTGTAGTTCCTTTTACATATGGAACACAAATTCTAATAGCTGATTTATCATCTTTTTGTTTCCTATTTTGTCTATTTTGGGCTTGAAATAAGGCTTTTTCTGCTCATCAAAAGATCAGCAATATAATAACCAAGCCTAAGGATTCAATCCCTTTTGAATCTCATGGTGTCTATCAAATCTCATGTAAAAATTGTAAAGCTTCTTACTTAGGTATGAGTAATTGTCGCATCAGTGTTAGGAGAGATGAGCATGCTAATGCAGTTAAATAACACTCATCATCATCAGCACTCTCACTCCATACTATAGATTCAGGTCATAAAATTGATTTTTCTAGTACCAGGATCATATCCAGATGTGATAATCTCTACCAATGCAAAATTAGAGAAGCCTTTGAGATACTTAAAAGGTCAGATTGTATCAATAAGCGAGATGATACATGCAAACTTCTTCCTATTTGGAAAGATTTTTTTAAAAAACATCCCTAAATTTAACATTTTTTGCTATTGGTGGAATTTTAACATTTTATTCAAATCAGTGATTGTAGCGCCTCTACAAGCATCTTTCTACCTTTTATAACTCTGTGGATGGCTTGTGTGACCAAGTCAAAATGTCAGTATATTAATATTAAAAGTTTTTAACACGGATGAACCCACAAAATATGTAGTTTATAACACAGATGAACCCGCAAAATATGTATTATATATATATATTGTGTGTAAGAGATGATGATCTGGACAAAATGAGGAGTGCTGGTTCACTTGAAATATGTATATTGCAGATCATTTATTTTTTTCATATGTGTATGGTCATGTGTATCAGCTGCATGAGATAAAGTAAATAACTGAAGGGAGCTTGAATGTCAGTGTTCAAATCTTTTACATAATTACATCAAAATCCTCATTACATAAATAATATATGTATTCAATGCAATATAACAGGTATTGATACTTTATTATACTAGTATTATCTTCTGCTGGTAAAATCATGTCTTAAATCACTAAACATCACATGATCACCATTTTTATGTTTATCCAGCCTGTTTTCATAAAAGCAAAACACTCTCTATACAGTAGTGGCAAACTTCCCTGCTTCCATTGATTATGCTGGTTTCAGTGAGTGGCTCAACTGTATGGAGAGTTTACCTCTGTGAATCATGACTTGAAGATATTGTTTGATATCCATGACTTAGAACCTTAATATGAAGTGCAGTTGATAGGCTTTATAGGGGATCTGATGCAAGAGCATTATCAGTAAGCCATAATAACAAATAATCTGCTGAAAATATATTAAAGATAGGGAATTTAATAGTGTCCTTTGTTGGTGGATGTTCACCATATCTGCAGAGTGTGTGTACTCATGTGTTCATTCTAATATTGTGATGAATAAAAGATTTATTCATAGTATTATTTCTGGGAGCTTCCATGTAATAAAAGTACATAGCTAAATAGTTGATATTTCAGTATAATAACAGGTATTTTCCTCAGAGATTCTTTCTCAAATCATAAGAATATGTGTGGTGAGATTTAAAATCATTATTTTTTTCCTTTCTTATTCTCTTCTCGTTATCAAATTCTATTGGATGAGAACTTTTAAAAAATATTTTATTTTTCAATAGTTTTTATCGAATATTGTTAATTTTCTTTTATTCACAATTTTTATTTATGCTCTTAGGCTTTTTTAAAATCTCTATAGAAAACACTTAGCAATCTCTGGTCATATTGTTTAATTTTTTCCAGAATATATGTTTTATTAAAATTGTTGTCAGTTAATTTAAGGTGTGAATAAATTTTACTCTAACTGAACCAATAGATTTTCTATGTAATAAAAATATAATAGCTAAATAACTGATATTTTAATACAATAACAAGTACTTTCCTCAGAGCAATGATAACTTTTTAGATATATTTTTTATCAATGTACCATTTTCATTTGCTAGATTTCCTTAAAGCTATAAATAAATACATAGACATTGTCTTTTCCAATTTTTAAAAATAGTGCATCTGACAAATGATATTAATTTGGAACAAATAGAAATCTTACTCACATATTCTAATTTGTCAGTTTTAATGGTTAATAATGTTGAATGTGAATGCATTTATTTCTAAATGTTATTGAAAGTTTGACATGGTTGTGCCATATGTCACAACTGCAGTTCTTACAAATTGTTAAAAGGCAAAAACTCACAAAAAAAAAGTGATCTTACTGCTAAAGAGATTGCTTGAAAATTATATATATATATATATATATATATATATATATATATATATATATATAGAGAGAGAGAGAGAGAGAGAGAGAGAGAGAGAGAGAGAGAGATGTTTAACTATATGTAAATACTGGAATGATACATATATATACACTTACCTAATTACTATAAAAAGAACTAATAGAATAAAACAGAATCCAAGAAATAATGCCACTATGAAAATTATTATATTATGAAAAATATATGATGATTCTACAAGAGATATTTTTTTTAAATATATATATATATATATATATATATATATATATATATATATATATATATATATATATATATATATATATATATATATATATAAAGAGTAAGCTAAGTTGTTGATATGTAATAAAATATATTCTACAAAAGTAAGTAGATTATTACAGTAATAAATTCTTGTTATAAAACAATGTTTATATATATATATATATATATATATATATATATATATATATATATATATATATATATATATATATATATATATATATATATATATATATATATTGTGACACAAAAAATAAATTATAAATTTAAATATATAAAAATAACTATAAAGTTATTTAGCAAAAGAATTTCATTGCACAAATAATAATTTAAACTAGATATTTAATGAACTAATTAAAGATATCTACTTTGTATATATTATCTGATCAGAAGAAATTTGGTTTTATACAAATGTAGTATTTCCCTCTGATTAGATAACAAGTATAACAAAATTGTAATTAAAAAGTGTGAAGAAAATATTAAATAATTAAAAGAATTTGGAAAATTAATTAATAACATAGGTAGTGAGACAATGGATGACAAAAGTATAAAAGCTACAAATTGTCTGTTGTTTTTTTCTTCTGACAAGTTTTGCTGTGAGACATCTATAAAATTTCCTGCAATCTTTCTGTCAGTTAAGTCAGTAGTGTGCTGTTAATCATTAATTCCACTGCTGGTTTGCTTTACAAAGTTTCCAATCATCAATCAAGAAATGCACAGAAATATCCACAGGCATCTATACATTGCCATAACCACTGAGCCACAAAGGGATTTTCACCTAGGTTTTACCAGCTGGTTTTTTATGACATCTGATGCTTGATATGTGGTAAAAAACTACTGAGATCCATGTTTCTAAACATAGGTGTTATTGTGAACAAGACCAAGATATATACCAACCCAGATTGGAGAATATAGCTGCCAAAAGTAGCTAAGATTACTAGATAATTAACTTTATTACCATTAACAAGGTGAAGACTGGTCACTCTAGAAATGAAGTTATAACAAAAACATAGTTAAATATAAGATAAAAATTCAATGTCTAGACAAACTGTTACTTTTTTGAAACTGTATAACTAAAAACAATTAGGTTTCTTATCCTTATTTTAGAAATGGACTAGTGCTTAGCAAAGAAGACCATAATTAATTTACTTCACTTTTATTTGACTATTATGTTAATGCTTTACATTTATTTCGTGTGTGTAAATAATAGTATTAACTAAATTTAATGTTAATTATATATATATATATACTTGCACTGATAGTCTGATATATATATATATATATATATATATAGATATAATATATATATATATATATATATAAAATCAAAACTACCCCAAATCTAAAATTAAACCAGACCAGAATAAAAATAATATTAAAACACAACCTAAGGTTTCACTGCTACAAGCAGACTTCTCAAGTGTAAAGAAATAATAAAAAAACACAACTTATATATACTATTAAAAACTACCCACAAATCCATTCACTTCCCATCCACCCTTAATATTAAAAGAACTCTTAAATAAGTTAATTGCTTCAGAATCATAAATTTTCAATAATAAAGACTTATATATATATATATATATATATATATAAGTCTTTATTATTGTAAATAATAGTATTAACTAAATTTAATGTTAATTATATATATATATATACTTGCACTGATAGTCTGATTTAAGTCATTTTTATGCTCTTTGTTCTAGTTAGGTAAATTCTAGAAGTATTTAAAAATCCTTTTTTTATAGATACCCTAGTCATTTTGGGAATCATTCCAATACAAATAAAAATATCTATAGAAGAGTTGTTTGCTTTTTGTAGCTATAGAGCAAGTGCAACTGACTGGAAATGTGGGCATGGGTTGTATATTTTATACAATCTGAGTCTGACAACTGATATGACTGATATGTAAAAAATATCTCCTCTGCTTAAAATAACAAAATTGTCTAAATATATAAAATAATTAATATTAATTTAGATATAATAATTTAATTTAAATGTAAAGCATATTATTGATGTTAGCATATGGAATTTTGAAATATTGTTTTTCAAGAGACCTGAGAAAATAATTAATAGAATGTAAAATCAATACAATTAAATATTAAAAATATGCAATTTGATTATTATCTAACACATAAATTACAACTTAAATGATAGCTTCATGTGCAACTCACATTTTTATAATTAAAAACTTTACTCTTTAACTTATTTAATGTGTGCGAATATATATACAATTAATATATAAGTAAACTACTCTCTTACAATCTCTTCTGTAATCGCTTGAATCTCCACTGCTTTGCATTCACACATCTTATAGGATTGGTTGAAAAGTTTTTTTCCAATTACGTAAAACTATAAACATGACTTCAACAAAAATACAGGCATTTGATCCAACTTTACAATTTCTTTTTAATGTCACATTTTTGATTGAAATTTGATTTTTTTATGATTTTTTTTTTTAAACAGGCAGATTTAATTTTTTTCTATTTTGGACAATTTTCTAGTTTACATGAAGTGATAAAGGCATGAAATTATAATCAGCCTAATTATATAGTAAAAATTGATTAAAAGCACACTGGTCAGTCACACTCAAGGTCTATAATGGGATGTGAATGTAATCACAGAATATGCATTTTGTAAGTTGATTTTTTAAATTTTTTAAAATAATTTAAATTTATTAATATAATTTATTTGTATGATTTATTAATTAGCACTTATATTGTTGTGTGTGTAGTATATAAATTATATAATATTAAAATCAATTATGCTTTTATTATATGGTATATAAATTATTAGTGATATGTACAGTAATTTTATGTCTTTGATATTAATAATTTATTATGTTTATATTGTGTGTAATGATATTCATATATAGAGCAGTGCAATGTAATATTTAAAATATGATAATCAAATATACTGAAAGGTTGTATAATATGTAATGATTTACATATATAGAGCAGTGCAATGTAAATTTTAAAAACTAATAATCAAATGTAAAGAAAGGTTGCAGTTGATAAAGCTTTCATAAAATTTACAAGGCATTTTATCATGTGAAAATATAAATACTTAAAACCAATAAAAATGAGATTACAAATGATGTTTGTGTAGTAGTAGCTGCAATGGTTATGCATATACCACATGGAATTGTATGCAGACAAAGAATCATTCTGATTCTTGCATATACCTTGATACTCATGCTGTGGAGTCAGTAGTTTTGCCACATCTTCCATCACATTATTTTCAACTCTATAGTTAGCAAATGAGCTATATGCAAATAAATTATATTTTATGGAACAATAAATATAACAAAATAGCATCACTAATATGCGTAAAGAATATAAACATCACTGATGTACACAAAAATATAAAATGAAGAGATGAAACTCATTTTATCATAATGCAGACAGTAGCCTACAATTTCTAGCTTTAGATAGACAAGAAGTCAAATGCATATCTATCTTCTGGAAATAATTTGTTTTGTATATTTTGTTAGGATGAATCTTTTTTATAGATGCCTTTGAGATTTCGTAACTTTTGGGGTACAAGATAAAAATGGAGAATCCTTATGTGAATACTTTTGGAGATTCTGAAGTTATGTATTCTCTCAGGTAAGACATATTATATATGGTTTGAAAGATAATTTTGTGAGAAATACAAAAAAATTATCACTGATAATGTTGTTTAAACTTAGTTAATGATAAATTATGAACAAACAATAAAGTAATAATTACATCAGATATTGAAAAATCTTTTTTTACTTATTTTTTTAAATGATTATCACTACTTGTCTTAGATTTACTGTTTTCCTTTGTTTTTCTAGTTTATATTAATGTAAATTTTTTTTTCTCTAACATTATTAAAACTGATGTTTTCTCAGGTCAGTTTTTTTAAAAAAAATCAATATGGTGTCTGGAGAATCAACCAGGTAAATAAGTTTCTTTAGATTAGCAAACAAAAATGTTAGGTTGTTGTATCAAAAACCTATTATTTATAGCATTAATAATTTTTGATCTTGTAATAAATTATACAAAGAGTGAAGACTAAATCTCACTTATAACAATGTTGTGTTAATTAACAAATAAAAGTTAATAAATTTAAATATCAAATAAGCATCATCATCATCATCAATTTCAACCATTATTGATTCACTGCAGAATGAAAGTAATTTAATGCTTAATCTATCTTATCTGATCTGTAGTCTATTTTCTCCACATCACCTCAGTACATTTTCTTGTTTCATCTATTCATTTCACATGTGATTTTCTTTTAGATCTTTGCAACTTTTGGAATTCAGTTTAAGATTTCAACTACCTATCTATTATCATCTCTTCTAAAAATATACCCAACCCAACTTTACTTTAGTCTCTTAATTTTTTCACTAATGTCAATTACACCTGTTTTTTCTCACAACTAAGAATTTTGGATCTCTTATTATTATTCCTAAAATGCATCTCCCCATACTTCATTGAGTCGTCTGACATTTATGTATTGCTCTTTTGTTAAGAGTCCAAGACAAAATTATGTAAGTAAGAACTGTTAAACCCATTTTTTAAAAACTTTTCTTTCTAAACACATCGGTATATTTTCTTTAATATTAATTCATTTTTAGAAAAACCACTCAAACCAAGTTTGATTTTATGATTAATTTCATCTACTATGTTTACATCTGCAATAACAGTTTGACTAAGGTATTTGTAGCTGTTAACTTCTAATTGCATCATTATCAATCTTTATTTCCATCTTTTGAAAAAATGCATTGAATATTACTTTAGTCCTTTTAACATTACTTTTAATCTTATATTTTTACTTACATCTAATAAAACTTGCAATATTTCTTGTAAAGCATCGCTTGCAAAAACTAGTAAATCATAAGTAAAATCTAGATGTCATGCATAATCTTCATTTACTTTTACTTTCTTAATTTTTCCATTTTAATCCACAAAATACTTTACACAAAACTGCTATAAAAATTTGGAGATATGGAGTCACCTTGTCAGACACCCTTCTCAATATTAATTTTACTACTATCATTATATAATCTCATTGTTGTAGCATTTGCACCTTACTTATGCACTTTATCAATACTCTTTATTTATATAAAAACTAACAGTTTCCACTGTCCTGGGGTCATCATCAGTGTTTTATACTCAAATAATGTTTCTTTATAATCTTTATTTTCAGTGTTTCACTTCTTATGGAAGTAAGATAATTTTCTTCCTGTTCTTTTTTTTTCTATGTATTAATTTCTACTTTAACATATCATACCATTTACATGTTTCTTAAACACTTTATCAATAAAGAAAATTATATTACTTCCATAAGAAGTGAAAACACTGAAAATGAATATTATAAAGAAGCAGTGTTTGAGTGCAAAAAACTCTGATGATGTCTGCAGTACAGTCAAAACTATTAGTTTTGGTATAAGACTATTGATAAAGTGTTTAAGAGAGGTGCAAATAGTATATGTTAAAGTAGAAATCAATACATAGGAAAAGGAAGAAGAAAAATAAAATCTAATTATTGTGGTTTCATTTTTATAAATATTCTTCAGAATATAACAATAATTTGTGTCTATACCTTGATAATCAATTTTTTTAATCCCTGAAAAAATGCTTATAGATTCAAATGCCTATATATGATCTACAAATCCAAAGTGTAATGGAAACTCACATTCATTGGTCTTTTCTGTATATTATTTCAATGCTCGAATATGATCCACTGTACTAAAACAACTTTTAAATCCAGCAAGCTTATTTAATTGGTTAAAATCTGTAGTTTGTTCTAGACAAGTTGTAATTAATATGATTAAAATTTTGCATAACTCTGATAAAAGACTGATTGGTCTGCAATATCTAATATTTTTATCACTTTTTTTAAATGTTAATATTAATACTGCATTATTTCAATCACGTAGTACATCTTTATCATTTAAGTATTTGGTATACAATTTTATCAAACTTTTCTATTTCTTCATCTGCTTATTTCAATTATATCACCATTACTTGAAGCTTTTCTCTTCTTCATAAATATAATTTTTATGTTTCACTTCTGCATTTAAAATACAGGGCAATTCAGAAGATATACTAGTTAGGTGGTACTTTTCCTTGTTGTTTATTGCTATATAATTCTTGATAGAACTCTTCTACACATGTATATAATGTCATCTTTTTTTTAAGTAATAGTTCCATATTTTTTTCTTATTGTGGATATATTTACTATCAATACCAAGATGTTGTTTTACATTCTTGAGATTTTTATTCTGTTTTATATCTTCACTCACTAGTTTACAATTATACTTTTTTTCATTATTATCAAATCATTTTCTCACTACTTTACAAAATTTGAGATATTCAATTCTTCTTAATACATATTTTTTTATATCTTCATATTCCTTCTTTTCTTCATAAATTGTCTTGTCTCAGAAGAAATTTTATTGTAGTTTTTAAAATAGTATCAGTTACTTTCTTATTGAATTCATTCAAATCGGAATAAGGTTCTAAATATTTTAATATTTGAAAATAATTTGTAAGTTCTAACTTAAATGTATTGGAGTTTTTAATGAAGATTAGAAATATTTACTGTAAATATGTTTTTCTTAATAAATTTTTGCCCTCTAGTTTTGCCCTAACATGTATATTACATCTTACTAATCAATTATCACTTCCTGCATTGTGTTAAGATTATCA
This sequence comes from Epiperipatus broadwayi, assembly GCA_028023455.1. NCBI lineage: Eukaryota > Metazoa > Onychophora > Udeonychophora > Euonychophora > Peripatidae > Epiperipatus > Epiperipatus broadwayi. The sequence continues at coordinate 2,781,024 of JAQFVV010012517.1, read as the reverse complement.
CAATATTTAAATACATATTTTCTGTAGTCAAAATATAATCCAATACTTCTGAACCTTCATTTGGATGATTCCATGTCCATTTGCATTTAAATTTTTTTTCAAAGAAAGGGTTTCTAATATAAAATTTATTTTTTCAGCAAACTCCACAAGTCTAAATCCTCTCACATTTCTATCAGAAAAACTAAATTTAACTACAGCACTTTTCAATTGTTTACAAAATTTAGTATTAAAATCTCTCATGAAAATTTAAAAATCCTATTTATTCTGATCAAAAGGTTTTCCATCATCCATATAAAAATGCACTACTTCTTCATCACAATGAGAACTTGTTGGGACACAAACTTGAATTATCTGCATTTGATGTCTGCTATTTGCCTCTCTGTCTAATACACAATCAATATCCACATTGTTCATCTTCTAATTATTATTTGAAATGAATACTAGTCCATTTGTACTTCCAATGTTAGTTTTTTTGTAGTATAGTACATGCCTACTTTTTAAATCAATTGTCTCTTCACCATTTCTTGTAATTTCAGACAGTCCAATAATGTTCCATTTAACATGAGACAATTCTTTTTCCAGTTCTTGCAATTCTTCTTCACTTGCAAAAGATATGCAGTTGTAAATATCTAAATAAAATGTTGATGACATCAAATGGGCAACTGTCTCTAGAATCTGGAGATTATTAGTACCCTCCACTTTCTACTGCCAAGCACTTCCCTGGTTTGTGACTTTATTGCCTTCTGGGGATAAGGGCATGCTTTGTTTGTGTTTATTTATGATTGAAAATATTTAGTAACAAAAGAAGATTTTTTACATACACATTTATTCTGTCATCAAGGAAACTCAAGAGCTATCTGGCAAATTAGAATAAAATCCACGGTATTTCTTGATCATAAACTCAGAGGTAAAAAACCAATAAACTCACCACACTGGATAATGCATGTTGGTGAACAGCCCATTCACATTTGTATAATATATAAATTAATCACATAGTAATAACAGTTGTAATGAGAAGAATGTATGGAATGAACATTAGTAATTTACCCCTGCTCATCTCCATTATAGCCTCCAAGGCAAAGATGAATCAAAGGGTCTCTTTTCAGTTAACAGCAAATTCTTTTTTCAGTTCAAATAAGCATTGCTTACCATGTATCTGAAATGGAATAAATAATATTATCTATATTAGAAAATGCTAAAGAAATTAATAGATCCATTTATTCTTAAGTTTGTGATTTCAATAAGTTTGACTTTACTTATAAGCTTGGAAATTTAAAGTGTTTATACCATTTCTATTTCCTGCAGATTAAATTATATTTCTTTGATAATTAAATTTATTAATATCTAATTTCTTGTTAACCCAAAAGTTATGAATGGAGCAATTCAATATTTATTCTTTGTATAATAGATTATAACTTTAAAAATATTTGTGTGATATTTACATCTTTTAACATAATATATTCACTCTGCTTTTTTTACATAGTTAACAAAAAAGTAATTTAACATACAAGTTTAATGTATTGATAATTCTGTTTTATTGTTCATTATTTAATAAGAAGAAAGGAATTATTTATTCATAGATCATGGAAATTAGTTTATTTCTGCATCTAGTGTATATATTAGTTATGTTTTTTATTCATGATTTTCTATTCTTAATTACTATTTGTTTGTTAATTAAATAAATTGTTTAAAATGAGATTCAATCTCCAATCTTGTATAATTTATTATAAATTCAAAAATATTATCACATTTACATCTGATAATATACTATATCCACTCTGAATTTTCACCAGTGTTAGCAAGTAATAACTTCACAATCTTAAAGAGTAGCTCACTTGTTCTATTTTTTGTTGTTTGATAATATATTGAGTATATTTTATTCATAGTGCATGGAAGATTAATTTATTTTCATTTTATTTTATATACATTAAACTATGGTTATTTGATATTTATAATTATCGTTAACTTATATTTGATTATTAATACAAGTGTTATTAAAAATAAGATTTATTCTTCATCCTTTCTATAACGGACTGTAAGTTCAAAATCATTATTGTTGTATATACATTTGCCTACAACATGATATACATGCAGAATTTCCAACAATGTTAGAAAATATAAGTTTATTGTCACCACAAACATACAGAGAAGACCTTTCCATTCTATTTTTTATCATATAAAGAAGATTTCATATTCAGAACTTGGATGGGGGGGGGGGGTAGTTTATTTTTATTTCAATTTCACAAATGCTAAGATATGCTTAATTGACACTGTCTAATTACTATATATATATCATATTAATGTAAAAAAATCCATACATTTAACAGAATTAATATTTATTAAGTACAGTCTAATGATTTTTTATAATAATTATATTTATTCAATTAATTTACTGTAAAAAATAAAAAATGAAAAATAAATTAACATTTTTAATGATAATTTTTACTACTTCAATTTTCTCTGAAAATAGATTTTTGTTAATAAATCAAAAACTTTTTTTGTAAACTTTTAATAAAAAGTTGTAACATACAGAAAATGAAAAAAGATTAGGAGAGAGAAATTAAATCCTTTCTGCAATAAAAAGAAAAAAAATAAGTAAAAAGAAATAGTTATCTGAATTAAAAGAATTTATTGAAAAAAAAAAAGATACCTATTCTTATTATGTTTGAAAATAGTAATCTAGACCAACTGATGATTTCTAGTTTAACATGAAATATGTATATTGTGATTACTTATCTTTTCAACATGTGTGTGATCAGGTGGGTCAGCAATATGAGATGGCACTGAGTGTGGTGGGTTGTGTGAGAGTCTGAGTTCGAACCCCACATATATTACATATATAAAAAATGCAGGTTTAGCCTGTACAATGTATTAATTTATATAAATAGCCTATATATTGTACCGAAGTACATTGATATTTAATTAATTTTATAAATCTCGCCTTTTAAAAACACAAAAAATTGAAAGAATAAAATGTAAAACTAAAGAGCCGGGGAGGAGGATCTATTATTAAATAAAAATAAATCATAAACTCTTTTAAAAAATGATAAGATTTTTTTGTTTAAAAAAGAATCAATTACAAGTACTTCTTTTAATAGGCAAAACTCTCTCCATATAGTAGTGCCACTCTAAGCAAGACAGAGTAATCAATGATTGCCAGAAGACTTATGCATAAAATCCCTATCTAGTGCCTACTCATCCAATATCCCAAAACTAGTTTCTAGCTTATGGCCTTCATCAGTGATAAGCCTTGGATCTGAGAGCACTGCACCTAGAATCTTAGGATCTTAACAATAGATCTTAGGATCTAATTCAAACCCCCCCAGCAGTCATCTTTTAACTCTACATACCTACTAAACTATGAGAATAAAATTGAAAACACACAGATATTTTCAACCTAAGCTCAACATCTCAATAGCTAAGATCTAGGTGCAGTGCTCTTAGATCCAAGGCTCCTCACTGACAAAGGCCATAATCCAGAAACTAGTTTGGGGATATTGAATGAATAGGCAATAGGGATTTTATGCACAAGCTTTCTGGCATCCATTGGTTACTATGTCTTGCTTAGAGTGACACTACTGTATGAAGAGAGTTTTGCCTAATATAATGTTATGAACAAGCATGAAAGATAGTGATTATGTGATGTTTTAAGGTTTAAGTACTTGTTTTCTTATTTGCAAAGGTTGTCTTAATGTAATATGACTTCAATCATTTGTATCTTATATCAGAGCTAGGATTGCATTACAAACATCATTAATCCATTTCTCTACCTATAATATTACTTGCTCAACTTTTTATGTAAGTCATTTTTATACCAATCATGCTATTGAGAATGCAGATATATTGGACAATTATAAGAATAAATTGTTAATTGGTGTTTAAAGATTTTAAAAATATATATCCTGAATGATAGCTATAGTCAACTTTTTCAATTGCCAAAAGTTTAGTCAGATTCCAAAATATTGTGTTCCTCAATCATGGCTAAAAATTTTGTCTAATTTATTATTCAACACATTTTCTATAGAGACTTTCCTCATTAACTCATTTTAAATTAAATCTGAATCCCACATTTATCTTAAGTAATACTCATCTAGAAGATATGATACACATTTTTGAAACATATCCATACTTTTTATTTTCAAGACATTTCATATTCAACAAGCAAATAATTAATCTAAATGAACTGCTTGAGAAAAATATCAAAAATTTTAATCCATATAACGCATTAGTAATTATTCACACAATTAGAATCATGTGGCTTCTTCACTGTTGTGTAATTTTGAACAACAAAAATATAACATTCTTAATATAATAAAAAATGATATAATATATATTTATATGCCCTGAAATATACACCCAAAAATACTATGAGAAAAATTTGGTAAAACAATATTTTTCTTAGTTGTTTATTATTTTAAAATGATATAAATTATATTATAAAACTAAATCATTGTATCTGCCTTTAGAAATTAGCCATACTAACTATATTTTATAAGCTGTGCATCGTATATCATAAAAAGTTTTTTTCCCATTGTACATATGTTAATACTTGTACCTTAATTTGTAATTAATAAAGTTTATTTTATATAAAAAGTTTTGTGCCTAAAAGATTCTGATTTAAAAATAATCAATGAATTTTGAAAAGAAAAATGTTTTAATAAGAAAGTGATAATGGGATGTAAAAGTTGTATCAACCATGCTATTTGAAATTAGCATAGTTGGTGATCCTAATAAAATATAAAAAAGTTATATAAATAAACAATGCAGTATAAAAATTTTAAATGTCAGGTTATATATATATATATATATATATATATATATATATATATATATATATATATATATATATATATATATATTAATTATATTTTTTTTTTGGTGTAAAATAATATAAAATTATTTTTAATTATAATAAAAATTTTTTTATGGGGGGGGGATTTTTTTTTAATAAAAATGGGAGTGTTTTTTTTTTTGGGGGGGGGGTTTTAAAAAAAAAAAAATTTTTTATTTATTTAAAGGTTTGGGGGTTAGGGTTGATTTAATTATTAGATTCAAAAAAAAATAATGGTGACAAGCCAGCTCTCTTTGATTCTTGCTATGCAGGATGGAACTCAGAAGCAAAGTATTCCAGAGAATCATATTCTGGATGTTCATAGTATTTTTAATAACAAGATAAGTAATATTTACTAAGGCAATAAACCTTTAAACATGTGTGCTTGAAAATACAAAGGTAGGGACCTCTACAGGTCTTAACCACAAGATTACTTTTTGGAAGACAAGAGGGAACCCCTTCTTTACTTCAACCTACTTTCTGTATTATAATCTCCACACATATATACAATTAGTACTCAGCTTTATATTAAGATAACCAATCTTCATACTTTAATGAGTGATTATTTATCTTTTCAATATGTGTGTGATCACGTGAGTCAGCAATATAAGATGGCACTGAGAATTGTAGGTCATGTGAAAGTCTGAGTTTGAATCCCACATATATTACATATATAAAAGCAGATGTAAGTCTGTACAATGTTTTAAAATAGATTATGCAGAATATGCACGTGCAAACACACACTCAGTTTGATTGAAACATGCATTTTAACTATTCTTCACTTTAATGTTTTTCATATATTTTTTAAATTGTTTTTTAATGTAGATTTTAAAATATGTTTTTGATTTAATAACCTAATTAATTTAAGGATTAAATGATTATAATTCTTCATATCGCAGCTCTAATACCACAGTACCAACATGTATAATATATAAAAATAAAAGTAAGTTGATTTGAAAAGGATTTTTTAATTTATTATAAAATATATAACAATGGAATGGGACATGATAAAAAAAATTAATGGACAACATTTTAAACCTTAGGTTATAAAGTAATATATTAAGTTGATGAGTTATGTAAAGTAATGGAAGATGTAAAATGCTGATACTTCAGATTTATGCTCAATGTCATCTCAATTGTTATTATAAAGGAGAATATTTTTATATTGATATATGGAACAATTGTTTATTAGAAAGAAATCATGTAAAAATTAAGTTATAAACACTAAATGTTTTCTTATAAAGTTTGTAGAAAAGAAAAAAAAATATAAATACTTATTTGAAAAATAGTCAAAAGAAAAATTAATGAGGGAGGAAACCAAAAATAACAAAAATAACTGAAATCATTCTCTGATTTGTATGCTCAGTTGTAATATACAATATTTCTGTTATAAACATCTTGCAGGCATCCTTCTGCATCAATCTTGTCAAATGACATTATTGTATAAAATTGTGAGACCATGTAACACATTTTTTTTGTAAAGTGCATTTTGGATTTTGACAATTTATTTTTTATAATGGCTGAAAAGTTTGACAATGCGAAATTATGTTTTGATTTACAAAAAACAACAAAGAAAAGCATTGTAATGCTTGAAAAAATTATAAGAAAGCTGATCTCATAAAAACACAAGTTTATGAATGATTTCATTGAAATATTGAGTTCACCACATATCTAAAAAGCATCACAAGTGAAATCCAAAGTGCTGATTTTTTAATTTTTTTAAGCAAATAACATTTTTTCTCAAATTTAGTTCATAATGATTAGTCAGTTTATCTGCAAGTTCTGAACCATTTATGTGATGTGGTAAATGTAAATATCATGTTTTGTGAAAAATAGTGCAAGAAACATCTTATAATGTGCCATCTCATAAAACATTGAATGTGGAACATTTTAATTAAATTCAGCATAATCGGACTTATCTATCAGCCATATTTGCTTAATCTCACTTTATGCACTTTTTTTAAATCTCTCAAATGAAAAAAAATGCCTCATTTTGTGGGCCTTAGAAGTGGTAAAAAAATGACAGAAGTGTCACTTTGCAAATATTTCTGGATTACTTTGAAAAATTAAAACATGGTTAGACCAGTGTATTGCATCAAATGGATAGTCATTTGAAAGAGATTAAATTTGTAATACTTAAAAATAAATAAACAATTTTATTATAAAATTCCAGTTATTTTCCAAATCCCCTAATATATAAAAGTATGCATATAAAAGCTCAACAAAGTTAAATTACATTTTTACTAACATAAACAATGTATATCAAAATTCTACATATCAAAATAATTTCAAATAAAAGAGATAATTTATTTTATTGCAAATATAGAAAAAAATAATCTATTAAGAAATATATTTAAGCAGATTATATTCTCAACTTCAAAAATAATTCATGGAATTTAGTTCGAATTTCAAGTATTTTTTTTTTTCAAATATATACAATGATTTTCAAGTACTTACAACAAAACATTAATGAATATTCTATAAATACAGCCATTTTTCAATATATATTTAATTAAGACAGCATTTTTTAAAAAATAAAAAAGGACTACAAAAACATATTTAAAATACCTATTTAAAAGAAAGAATATGTAGAATCTTGTAAAATAATATTAAAAATAATTAAAGTATAGTAGAAGAAAATAAAAATGTCTATTGACAAAAAAAGATTTTTTTAAATCCAATTAACTAAATGTATAATATTTAATTCCTGCAAATACTATTTTTTTCCTCAAATAAAATGAAAACCAATACTATTACTAAAATAAAGAAAATGTAAATTGTATGAAAGATTTTTATAATAAACACTATGTTGTAATAAAAGAGAACAAAATAACATAACCAAGACAATTAGAAACCTTATTTAAAATACACCTAGGTCTCATTTTATGTGGTAATTAGGTTCCTCAGAAAATGCACACAAAATAAATTGCACAAAAATAGACTTAACTCACCTTGAAAAATTGCGATAGGGGGTTGTAATTTTCAGAAATTGCATAAAAGCAAAGGAAGAAGGAAAAATTACTTTAAAATTTGCATTAAAAAAATAAGGAAATAAACTATGACTAAGAAAAAATTTCAAATATTTGGGAAAAAAAATACAAGACAAACTTTTTTTACTTTTTTTATTAACTACAGTATTTAATTTTACATTTTTTCATACATATTTTAATCATTAGCGGTTGTTTGACTATTTGACAATATGTGTTCATTTGTGAAATGTTAAGAAATCAGATTTGTCATGTGGCATACAACTACCTCCACTTTCAGTCTTGAGCTGTGCTAATGGTTTTTTGTTTCTATATTACAAAAATGAGATTGTAATCAAAACATAAAGATTATAGATTATCATTAGAAAGATTATTTTCAGTTTATAAAATCAATAAAATCTTTGTTATTATTTATTTTAGACATCTAAAAAATTATTTATTTCTGTTATAATTAACAAAATATGTTATAAAAGTTTAAAATTTTTGACTATTTATTGTGATATTTTTATATATAAATATAAATCTATTATTATTATATACTCATTAGTATAAGTAGGTTATTTACATAGAAGCTAATATTGTAAATACAGCTTTAGGCCATATTCACATTAGCTGCTAATTTAACGTTATATTTTTGAAAAAAAAAATAGTATTTCAAGTCAAAATAAGTTATTAATAATTTAAATTTCTTGATATCTAATAAATATAGTGAAATCTGAAAGATATTAAGAAGAAACACGAATCGCATAACTTCAAAATTGCATTAAAATAATCTGCATAAAACGAGACCCATGTGTACTAAATATTTTAAAATCTGAGAGATGGAATATGTTCTAAAATGGAATAATTTTTTGAATTTTATCAAAAATGCAAATGTGATGTTGACAATAATTAATTAAACAAATTAAGATTCTTAAATATTTATTCAGATGATTGATAGAGTTGTATTAATCAGATTGGTAAAAGATATTTGGTAAAAGATAAATATTTAAATATTAAAAAAATATTTATGTATTTAAGAAAGTTTTTAATCAGTTAAGTGTATTTTTGGAACACTTTCATAAGACTCTTTGTTCATCTTTGCCTGCAATTATATTTTTAATGATAAAAATCATTAATCTTTGCATTTAATTAAATTTCATTAAAAGTATAGAATCAAATAAAATTAATTTTAAAAAATAAACATTAATTTTCCTAATTTTTGAATATAGGAATAAAGTTTTCTACAGAAAATTGACTTTTCATTGTTCAATTTAAAAATAAATTTACATCTAATAATTTTAGTTAAATAAATTTTAATCATATATCCTTTAAAAAATTTGTAAATATTAAAAATCAACTTTCTAATTGAATAAAAAAATAAAGTTATATATAAATATCAATTTTAATCTTGTTTGTTATGTTTTTAGCAGACTAATTTCAATTAATAATAAAATATATCCAAACTAAAAGATTATATGCAAATGTTTTATAGCTAATAAGAACTAAATAGTTAATAATTTTGCAAAAAGGCTTGAAAAATATATATATATATATTTGGTAATATTAGTAATAATTAGGTAATTGTATAAATACAGAAGTGATTTTTTTTAAAAGAGAAGTGGGTTTTCTTTTACAGTTTTTATCTCAATCATATAAGTTGCATCTAATAAATTTTCATTAAGAAAACTTAAAGTTAAATATATTTTAGTGATTCAAATATATTGCAGCATTAATGACAGTTTATCAGAATTTTTGACTTAAATATTAATAACAAAAATACTTAATATAAAACAATACAAGTTCTTTGTACACTACTAATGCTACTGATACTGCTACTACCTATACCACTCTCACTACTACTACTACTACTACCACCACTACCACAACCGCTACCATTACCACTACTACTACTACTGCTAATGCTACTACTACCCCTACCCCTGCCACTGCTGCTGCCACTGCCATTGCTGCTGCTGCTACTACTGCTACTACTACTACTACTACTACTACTACTACTACTATTACTACTACTACTACTGCTGCTGCTGCTGCTGATGCTGCTACTGCTACTGCCGCTGCCACCACCACTGCTGCCACTGCCTCTGCCACTACTGCTACCACTACTACTACTACTACTAGTTTTACAGAACTTTATTTGATATCATAAGTACATGTATGAAAATACAATTTTAAAACATGTTACAAGAGCTGATCTACAATTTAGAATTGAAAATTATTAACAAAATAAGTATTATATATACATGAAATATTTTTACATTAATAATGTTGAAAAAATGAGGAAGAAAATTAATCAATATAAGTAACAATATTGAATACATATATGACAACAAAAACTCTCACTTAAGGTGCAGCCAATATGCGATTCATATTTCACAGTGGTGTTGGTAATTTAATCAAACTCCAAGTGGCTGATACTATATCTATTGGAGCTAGTGCCTGATCTCTTGTTTTAATTTTTGCTAACTTATTGAGAAAGAGTGATTTAAGTTTACGAGATGTGGGATTGAATATAAAGTGGCATCTCATAAACCAGAGTGTGTATAGTATAAAGATTGTTATTCTTATTGTTGGAAACAACCCTCTTTGAATATTTTCTATCAATATTGTCAATGAGCATTTTTGATTATGGGTTATATCTGCAATTAGTTCTCGATATGTTTTGAGGGAAGTACACTGAGAAATAAAATGTTCCATTGTTTCTTCTTCTTTATTACATAGTTGACAAATGGCATCTATGTTTGGAGATCTCCATCTTCCAGCCAGAAAAGCATTGGTAGGTAAAGCTCTAAGGTTGATTTTTATTAGAAAATCTAAGTACTTAGGCTCCAAATACCAGAATTTAAATTTTTGGATTAAAGATTTATTCGAGATATTAATTAAGCTAATGGGAATTTCAAGGGGATTGGAATCAGTTGTTATGTAGTGTGCTTCCCAATATTTAATTTTAGTTGAGAAAAGGTTTGTAGCAGGTACTTTATGTTTGAATATTGTTTTTATTAGATTGTTAATAAATTTATTTTTAATAGGAGGTGGAGTGTCTGTAGGTGATATTGGAAGAAACACTTGGAAATTTTCATATGTCGTATAAAGTTTCATTAATGCGTTATGAGTTTTTTGGTAATAGAATGTTGAAATGCAGTGTAATGACAGGCCATTTAGTTTTGAATGTTTTTGCAGACTTTTGATGCTTATTACCACTGCCTTATTATTCCATATGAGTTTTGTGCAAAAGGAGTTAATTTTTTTCTTAAATGAGTTAGTAAATTTAATGATAGGTGCATAGTAATTTATTTTTGGGAAAATTAATATGTTAATGAGTGATATTTTACTATGTAATGAAAGATATGCTTTTGAAAGTGAAGTTGTCACCTTTTCAATTGCAGTTATTAATTGCTCTTGTATTATAATTCTCATTGCATTCATAGACAGATGAATTGGGAGACCAAAAAATTTGTGGGGAGGGGAATTGCAAACTGAATGAATTTGTTTACCAGAAAGGATACTCCAAATAGATGTTTTTTCTTTGTTAAATTTTAGACTATAAGCTGCAGAGTAATTTTCTAAAATGGTATACATTAAAGGCAAATGTTTTTTGGATGGCAAAAAGATGACTATATTATCCATGTATGAAATATGATTGATGGATTGGTTTATGAGGGGTACATATATTCCTGGCAATTTAGATTCTAGTTCTAGTAGGAGGGGGTTAATATATGTAATAAAAAACAATGAACTAAGGGGAGAGCCTTGTGGTATTGAATTGTGTGGAGTAAAGTCAGGGGACATTTTTCCATTAAGAGTAATGTGTATTTTTCTATTGATGAGCAGGTTTTCCAGAACATACATTATAGGTATTGGAATTTTATGTTGACTAAAGCACCTGTAGTAGCTTGTCCACAGGTACTGAATCAAATGCAGACTGTATGTCTAATTGAATTGCAATAGGTGCAGATTTTCTTGCCTGTCTTACATCCTCTATTAATATATTACATAACATAAGTGCTTCAGAAGTAGAACATCCTTTTCTAGCAAACTGAAACTTAGACAACCCAGGAAGTATTAGGGGTTGAATTTTGTCTTTTAAAAAAGAGACTATTAGTTTGATGATAAGAGGAGACATTGAAATAGGGCATAGATTATCTAGAGGAGAAGGAAGTGTATTTTTTTTAGAAAAGGGACCAGTGATACTGGATAAAGTTGGTCAATGTTATGTATTTGTTTTGATAGATAATTTATCATATTGTGTACTATTGGGATAGTAAAGTGGCTAAGATGCGATAATAAAAATTTTGGAATTGCATGTGTACTGGGTGTGTATTGTTTGGAAATGAGTTCAACTTGAGAGCAATTTCATACTTTGTTATGTTATGTTCTTCTGTGGTAAAACCAAAGTAAAATGAAGAGAGTTTTGGAAAAGGAAATTTTTGGAGTCTAGCTTTAAAGTGGTAATATATTTGTGGTGTCATGTCTTCCCCAGCAATCATTTTTGAATCAAAAATAATAGATGGAGTTAATTTTTTGGGAGTATAACCTAAGGCCCACTGAACATATCCTTTAGACCAGTTATGAGGATTAGCTAGAAAAATTTTTGCTTTTTTTGTAGAGAGATAATCAGCCAGTATGAGTTGGGTTTGTTTGTATTCTTGTTTTAAAAACATTATTGATTTAATTGAAAATGGGTCACATGAAGTATTTTTTAGTTTTAAGTGTATTGTATCTAATTTATTAACAAGATTAGTGGGAGAACTATTTTTGGAAGTATAATGTCGAATAGTTGAAGAGATTATGTTAATAAATGATAGCCAGGCCTCTACTGGGTTTAAAGATAGTATTTCTACCTTCTTAAAATAAATATAAATCTCAGAGAGAACTGCTTCAGGTGTAGTGGATTTTAATAGAAGATGAGTAGTTTTATTTAGAGGAAGATTTGGTTGAAGTTGCATGTGTATTGCGAGTTCCACATTCAGTGCTAAATGATCAGAGAAAGTTACAGGACATAGGGAGGGACTTATAATGAAATGTAGATCTGGTGAATAGAATACAAGGTCTATTAGAGAGGAGTGTTTTTTAGTATAGAATGAAATGGAGCTAGTTGGAAAAAAACCTTCAGCACTCATGAGATTCTTATTAATTAAATGAAGGTACTTTAATGTAAAATTCTTATAAGACATGTTAAAATCACCCATGATTATAGTTGGGTAAGAATTTGTAGCTAATATTAAATTTATTTTATTTATTAGTTGGTGAATTAACACTGGCTGATTATATAAATAGAAAGTTATTAAATTTAGAGTAAAAGAAGAATGATATAGAATAATTATACTCATATGCTGATCTAAGTATAAAATCTTAAATGTTTGAAAAGGAGAATGATGATGGATGAGAATCCCTACCCCAGCAGCAGCAATATCAGATGTTGAAAATTTACTGTATCCAAATTTACTAGAGTAGAGTTCTGGATTAAATGTAGAATGTACTGAGCATTTTGTCTCTGTAAATAAAAGGATATGGGTGAGAATTGCCTTATCCAATTGCTAATTGCAAATATTTGCTGGGTAGAGTTAATACCTTTTACATTGACTGCTGTAATAGAAAGACCCATATTATCAATTATATAAAATGGTGGGAAAAAGATATTTTATAGTCTATTATATAATGAATGGGACAACTATTATTAGTAAAAGTGTAATAGGAATATGTTATATAGAAAACAAAAATTATAATAATACACCACTGTGAAAACAATGAACCTACCTTTGTAAGTGAAGTTCTATTGAGTTGGTTGTGCACATTTTTGTTCCTAAACATGATAATAATTTTTACATTTGGGGTTAAAACCAAAAAATTGTTTTGGTTTGAAAGTCTATAATTGTTATTTATGTAACTCATCTTCATAGTCTATTTTAAATCAGAATTTCTTTGTTCTGCTAGTGAGCTGGTTGGCTCAAGTGAAGAGCTGTCAGAAATTTGAGCAGCATTTGTATCC